>CM038637.1:881675-901675 GCA_021554675.1 Leuciscus idus
TGTGGATGTTTTATCTCGTGGGTTTGAAAGTAGAACAGTATTTAAATGACGATATTAAAGTTTTCGTCTGAGAAAGAATGTGAACGCAGTGCTAAAGAAAGTGAAAAGAACGTGTGAGTAAATGAGGGAGAATAGAAAGTTAAAGGAAAGTTGATAGATGGAAGTCGTAAGAAGATTGAAGGTTAAAAGAAGGAAAGATTTAAGTCTTAAGGGAATCCTTTGAAGGAAAGATCTATAATAATATTCTTTTTTTTTTTTTAAAGTACTGTATTTTATTTTTCTAAACTGTTTTAATTATTCTTATTTCCCTTCATTATTTTAATTTCTTCTATGTAAAGCACTTTGAATTGCCATTGTGTATGAAATGTGCTATATAAATAAACTTGCCTTGCCTTGCCTTGCCTCGTGACATTCAGAAATATGTTGTGTTGAGAGGAACAAACATGAGTCTTCATATTGTTTCTTAATATCTAATGACAGCGGCTTCCAGTTTAAATTCTTCGTTAATACTGAACCTGTCAAACTGATGATCACACACACACACACACACACACACACACACACACGGACATGATTCTGTGTTTTTATTAGCATTTTCATTAGCTTGTTCAGAAGTAATTTCTCTCTCTCTCTCTCTCTCTCTCTCACTCTCTCTCACACTCACACACTCACTTACTCACGCACAACTCTTCAACAAAAACTTAAGTCAACAAAGACTTAATCTTCTTAATATTCCCCTTTTTTTATGTAAATACATTTCTAGGGAGATAAAAAAAAAAAAAAAGGTATATCACCTATAGAAAATGTTATACTAAATCACAGTAACACTTCTTCAGAGAAGTATAGGTGTCTATCCGGGTAATCTGAAGCAGCGCTGCATACAGTCCGACATCTCATTGACTTGTTTGCTCCTGGTGCGGCCGAGGATCCGGACGAGTTTGCTCTTAACATCTTCTGGAAGAGAGGGAGTGTCAGTTACTCAAATCATTAGCAAGTTGTTCAAAGTTCTGTCGCCTGTTGTGATTCCTAAATAAAGTGCAGATAAACATCCCGTTATCAGCAAGTGCCAAACTCTTAGACTGCCGAGAGTAAGAATGTCTCATCCTCTCCATCAACTAAATGAGGTGAGCACTTCGGGAAGATCTCCCATTGAGGAATTACTAAAGACACCCAGTTTCAGGGAGCGCTCTTTTCCCAGGTTCTGGAATTTTAGAGTTACTTTAGTTTTCTGAAAAGCTTGTTTACATCATGCAAAGTCCGACTTTAAAGAGCGCTCCCTGAAACTGGTTGTGAGTAGTTAGTAGTTGAAGTAGTAGATTAGAAATGCTGAATCTTTTAGTGCTTAAAACTCACATTTCTAGACTTGCTTACACAGTCAAACCAACATTTATTCACACACCTTCAACATTTCTCACATTATCACAGTTTATTCACTATAGTTTAGAAAATTGTAACAAAATATGACAAGAACTCAGAGTTAAACTGAGTCAGAACTAATTAATCTTGATAATGTCAGATTATAACATGATCAGGTCAAAGTGTCCGAATCATTTTTGGTCCCAAATTTGAATAAATGTCACTGTATGAAGAATATTTAGGTATAATATCTCACAGTTTACTTTATTTTGCTCTCCTCACTTACATACATAACTATAGTGTCCTGATCACACTAATGAAAAAAGATCAAATTATTAAAAGCAATGAAAAAAAAGTTTAATTATTATTAATTAAATAAATAAAAGTTTATTATTATTATTATGTAGTGGTTGAACATTTAATGTATATTTTGAATTAAAATATATTTTTTGTTGTATGGAAGGGATTTTAGTTACAAACTGCCGTTTAAATATTAATAATTTACTGTTTATGTGTGCATAAATAAACATGTAAGCAATCTATTTAATGTAATCCCTTCTAAAAAATATGTTGTAAACTGCAACAACTTCAACTTTACAATATATTTTGTTTTAAAATTACAAAAGCCATTTACATTTACAATCTTAAATACATTTCTGGGTAAATGCATGCACTTTTTTATTTTTATAGAAACATTTACTGTAAAAATGTAAAAATAAAACTTATCGAAAATATATATAAATCTATAATAAATATATATTAGCAATATAGTGGTTGACCATTTTATGTATATTTGGAAATGAAATAATATTTTTTTGTTGAATGGTGGGTATTTTAGTTACAAACTGCCGTTTAAATATTTATAATTTACTGTTTATGTGTGCATAAAAACATGTAAGCAATTTATGAATGTACACGATTGTGTTTACCAGCGTCTGACGCTTCTTCCTTTATCTGACACTCCTTGTTCCTGTCCTGTGGAATGACATCACGTGTGAGCCTCTTAAACTCCTCTAGGGGGCAGCGTTGGGAACATCCCGGTAAAGACTCGGCGTATGGCTCAGACACAGTGCTGTCGTTGCGATAAAACATCTCCACTGAAAACGTCCTGAAAGAGAATATATTTTAGTTGACCAAAGATGTCTTAAAGGGGTGGTGTAATGCTCTTTTCATAAGATGTTAAATAAGTCTCTGATGTCCCCAGAGTGTGTGTGAAGTTTTAGCTCAAAATACCCCACAGATATTTTATTTTTACAGCATGTTAAAATTGTCACTTTTTGAGGGTGAGCAAAAACGCATGTGTGTGTCCCTTTAAATGCAAAAATGATGCAAAAATGCAAATGCAAAATGGTTTTTGGAGTTTTCAGATTTAAAAACGTCTATAGATATAAAGGCTCGTTTGTTCTGCTCTCGCGGAACAGATAGATTATAATATGCTTCTGTTCCGTCAGGTGAAATCCTGCAGGTGTCGGCACTTTCTCCGTCCGTGCAATAAATGCACATCCTTGAATGAGCGCGGATTTTCTAGCGCATTTAACGTACTTGAACTTCATAGGTAATATATCTATGGTTTAACCCATTTGAGAGGCGGCCAAAATCAGAATTTAAAATGGACTGAATAAGCTCTCTACGAACTTGACGAGCGATTCCGCGCTGACGGACCATAGACTATAAAAAAGTGTACTGACATGTAAGAGTTATGCACATAAATCACTGTCACACACTCTCTCATATTAAGTTACTGCATAATACATTTTCAACTAGCAGAATAGTACAGAATCACGATACACAGTCTCATTTGTTGCCATGTCTTTTAACTATTATAATATTTCGAAGGGCAAAAACAGGAACTTTTAATTGGCTTTACATCATCAACTGTCTCTTTAGCGCGAGGCCCTGTGCAGTCGCAGACTTGGTACTGTCAGTAGTATATAGCATAGCATTACCTCCCCAGCCCCCCCGCCTCTTTGCCCATTTTCTGTTATCCAGGAGTGACGCGAGGCCAAGATGGCGACGGCCGACTCCGCCCACTTTAGGCTTCAAAAATGCTCTTCAGAAACCTATGGGTGACGTCACGGACACTACATCCATATTTTTTTACAGTCTATGGTTTAAACCGGAGTCAGACAATGATGGAGAGACTCGAGAAGAAGTGACAGCATGCAGAGCAACAGGACGTTTCTGAACGGCTAGTTGAGTTTGTGTTGCTGATGTGGAGTTAACTATCTTCAATTAGCATATTCTGTCATGATAATCTATAAGTCGCTCGTGTGGGAACTGTTGTACGATGCCTACAGAGTGACATGATATTGCATTTGTGTTACGAACTGTATTGCAATAAATGTGAAAGACGGATGCGACAGCTTTAGCTTGAACTCACAAATGAGCTCGACTACAACAACTCTTCCTCTTCTCAACATGCACTGCGTGTTCCCGGGGGCGGGGTTATGTAAATTCTAGGGTTAGTTAGTGATGTCATTAGCCTGGGGGGCGGGGTTTATGTAAATTCTAGGGTTAGTGATGTCACTAACCTGGGGGCGGGGTTTATATAAATTCTAGGGTTAGTGATGTCACTAACATGGGGGCGGGGTTTATATAAATTCTAGGGTTAGTGATGTCACTAACCTGGGGGCGGAGTTTATATAAATTCTAGGGTTAGTGATGTCACTAACCTGGGGGAGGGGTTTATATAAATTCTAGGGTTAGTGATGTCACTAACCTGGGGGCAGAGTTTATGTAAATTATAGGGTTAGTGATGTCACTAACCCGGGAGGAATGTGGTGTAGTCTCTACCAGCCGTTTGTTGTAGTCCTTAAAAAGCGATTTCTGTAAAAGTAAATCTCTCCCTTTGCTTTGAACTTTGAGTGTTGTAACTTTGCAGATGTTGTTTATGATCAAACAGCAACATTACACACTAACTAAAGTTAGAAAAGTCAAATCATAATCAACCACCCCTTTACGAAACACAAGTTTAGGAAATGCACAGACAGTGTGTTACCCGTTCTCTTGGTGAAGTTCGATGAGATGACACGAGGCGAAAGGAGGCTGCAGGCCATTAAACACATTCAGAGCTTCTTGTAGAGCGACAATAGTTGTGTCATGCTAGAGTTACAGGAGAAAACATTACAAGAACTGCTCTCTCTAAACAACACACTTCATCTGCCTGAAAAAGGGAAGTTTAGGAGTTTGATTTAGCGTGACACATGACTCACAGCGGAGTACACCATCATCTTCAGTTGTTGTTTAGTGTCTGGATCTGCAGCAGCTGAGAGACTCTGAATGATCTGATTTAACAGCAAGCCTGCGAATGAGAGCGCAAGCACAGAGTCACATGATCACTATACTGCACATGTGGAACAGTCCATTGTTCTTTACATTGACATGTCCCTGCACTATAATTACACACAGTTTGCATATGTGTGCATAAAAGACTGTTTAATTATGAAAATGCTCTGCCAAGAATGTCTAAGACAGGCACAACATTTTTTTTTTATGTAATACTGTCAGTGTTTAACCTCATTTAAATGTTTTTCTCTTGCATTTGCTTTTTACTTCATCATTTTAATTTTTTTTTTTTTAAATGTAATCAAAAATAAGATGCTCTGCCCAGGGATAAGCTCTCACCTCCCTGAAGTCTGCACTTCTCCTTTTGCGCATAGACTCCAAACATAGTCTGATAAGAAAAGTCCTTCAGCACCTTCAGTGTTTCCATCACATCTGGAGTCACCCAGTGTGGAAGCGACGACTTATTATTTTTCTTGGGAAGGAGAAGAACAGAACTGATCTGACACAATTCATGGAGTCTGACTGAGCATATATAGATCAGACTGCAATAAAATGATGGAACAGTGATTCAGAAAGGGTAAAGAGCATTCAATATCATGAAAGAGTCCACACACACACACACACACACACACACACACACACACACACACACACACACACACACACACACACACACACACACACACACAGACAGACACACACACACAGAGTTTTGTTTCAGAAGTATTTTTCCTCATTCACTTTTCTTAGTTAAAGTGTTATAAGTCACGAACCAAACTAACAAACTACGAGGTGAATCACAACAAGCAAAAAAGATTATGAAAATTGGACAAAAAGACAAAAGATACCATGAAAATAAATAATGACAATCAAATGAATAAAACTACTGATTTAAAGATGCTAATTATGTATAAAGAAACAATATATTTTACATATATTGCAAAATATGCACAAACATTTCAGTAGTTTGAGTATTTTATCAATATCGTTAAAAATCAATTTGCCTATGGAAAAAAATTCAGATTTTTACTTTTAGAAATCTAATGTTGCACTTTGTAATGAGATTGATAAAAAAAAATAAGATGAAGTCATGAATAATGTGCACGATGAATGCTATGTGAAACTCACCTCACAGAACAACGCGTCATAGACAAACCAAACAGAGTCAACGGAGGCGGTGTCCAGTCCCGTTTCATTTCTCACCATTTCTAAAAATTCCTGCATAAAAACACAATGACATTAAACCATGATTGTTTTTTATTGCACATTTACATTGCAAGATAGGGAACATACTAACGTTGTAACCCAGCTAACAGGGAACGTTCCCAGAACATTCACTAACGTTCTTTAAAAGTTGTGTAAATGTTACTACAAAACGTTATTAAAATAATGTTTTTGGAACGTTCTTATAACGTTATTATTACATGGCTTGGTTGAATTCCGATGTAGAATGCGGTGTGTTATTTCTTGATAACACACCGCTGGGAAGTATAACACAACGTTGCCATGAAAAACAGAGCGTTGCTATGGACGCGGAACGGACTATTTTCTTTAGCGGAAGCAATACAATCGTTTTTAAATCAATAAACTACTTTTTAAATCAATATTTTGTGTCAAATTATTTATTTATTTTGTAGGTAGCCATGTAATAAGCGGGATAATGTATAGCGAGGCGGTTGTTATAGTGAATAACCACCCCTTCAGGCTCCGCTTCGTGTCGTCCCGTTCAGCCTGTCGGGGGTGTTATTCGCTATAACGACCACATCGCTATACATGAGAAAACGTTCTTAGAACATAATTTTGTTAGATGGGAAGACACACTTCCTAACATGAAGCAAGTCATGAAATGGAACTCCTGACTCCTGACAACAACAAAAAAAAGTTTATTAGGACAGCAGTAAATATTTACGTTGTGTCCCAATGACACACTACTTTGCACATATACACTATGTAGGCTACTCAATTATATAGTGTACAGAGATCGCGTTAACCGAACATTTTAACATTTTAACCGAAACAAACTTTTCTTTAGCAGTAATAAGTTAACTGAAAAATCTGAAAGCCGTCCGTCATTGTGACAGATTCTGATTGTATATTTTGTACTGTAATTCTCACTCCTGTCCACTTGGTGGCGAGGGCGCTCTTGCTGACTATCAAGTTAATGGTCAACGAATGGCTTTTCTGAGTTACGTGACATTCTGCGGTTGAAACCATAGATATCATATAATAAAGGCTAGATGTCTTACGGCGGAGTCACTTCCGGCATCACCGGCGGCCATCTTACCACAGGGAAGCTGTGAATTAAGGTGAGTGATCAGCACGCACACAAATCCTCTTATCTCGCTGAAATCTTGACGGATTTACAAACGGTTTGGTTTCTTACAAACGTTATTAACGTGGCTATAATTCTTTCATATGGAAGTCCATTGTTATAATTATTCATATGTATGCAGTGTCATAACTACGAGTCTGACGTTTATAACAAACCAAACCGTTTGAAAATCGGTAGAAAATTGAGCAAGTTATGGTTATTTAAAAGTACATGCACCATGTTACGAGTGAGCGAGCACCCTATGGTAAGATGGCCGCCGTGTGTGGACGTCGACCTCCATTGGCCAGCAGCGCGCACGAGACATCTAGCCTTTATTATATGATATCTATGGTTGAAACACTGAGCGATTGCATGAGAGACATGAAATGGATTTCGGTAAGTTTTTTTTATTTTTTGATGTTCATTCATTTTTATTTCGTTCTGTAACGTTTTAAAGAGTTCAATCGCGCTTCCCTTCGCTTGAACTGAGGCGCTAATGATCTCTCCCGCCAAAAACGGTATTTATAGTTTAAATTTTGTGATAAAATAGACAGAATTTTTTAATAATTCATGATGAAACCTGAAAAGGGACCCACAGTTTCTGTGCAACTTTCTAGCCTATATGCCTGTCCTTTACATTTGTGAATAAAAATTAAAAAGTGAATAAAAACAGAGCCGATAGGTGGCATATTATCATTAAAATATATAAAAAATTAAATGACGGGTAATAATAGATTATGACGGACTTTTTAAGACCCAATGCAGAAGTCTAACACGACCGATGGTAGTGTATAAACTTTATAAGGTTATTTATTATTATTAACCATCAGAGTCTGATGCCCCTCCCCCCCACTATGTAATTAAGGGAACGCTTACACAACAACGATATGCCTAAAATGGAGACGTTTTTCCTTGGAGATTTCCCCATACAGATGACAACATTGTTAAAACGATCCCCATTCACATGGATCCTCGAAAACGACTAAAAACGCGGTATTCTGCTGGCATAGATGGCGATTAAACACTATGAACATTTTAGCCTATATGCATGTGCATGACATCATCGTCTTCAGAGATTTGCCTTGTTGTTGTTTAGACAGAGACCATTTTCAAAAACTTGCACTTTGAAACCCGTTTACGTTTTCAGCCTCCTAAAACGCTGTTGTCGTGTAAATGAACGGCCAAAATGCATAAAAAGTGTTACGTTTTTAGTTGTAAACTGCCACTAAAGCTGTGAAAGTTGAGTGTGTGAAGGGTCCAACATTCCCCACTTTGTTATTTCAGTTAATTAAGTGCATCATCAGGGTGTTTAAAGTGTACATTTTCAGTGTGAACACACTACTCGCACTCGTAGAATGGTGCATAAGTACGCAATTAGTATAAGTTTTCTGCTTTTTTTCTTTGATTTTTAAAGAATTTGAAATATTTTTTGCAAAGTAATAAAAAAAATAAAAATAAAGGAGGGTGATATTTACCCAACCAAATTTCCAAATTCTTAAAAAAATCTTCTAAAACTATAGGAAGGATGTTATTAATTTTCATCTTAAGCCAATTAAACACATCCAATAAAAATTTTGTGGTAAAAAGCACAACAATAAAAAAAAGTGTTCAAGTATTTCAGGAAAGGAAGAACAGAAGAGGTTCACAAGTCTCAACCTAAAAATCTCTTAAAAATTCCGCTTATGTACTGTTAAGAATACTGTTTAAAAGATTTGTGAACTCTAATGAATATTCATGAGCCAAACTCCTATTATAAATGGGTTTTTGCAAGGTGGACTCACCTTGTAAGTGAGAGTCATGTTTTTAAAAATGTCCGATTTTTCAGTCTCGTTCATGAGCTGTGTGTAACGTGGACAGTCTCTTAGCGGGAATGAGAGCAGCTGGAAGAAAACAAACAAAGGCAAACACACTGAGACAGCAAGATAGTGTCGGCCCAGATCCGGCCCGCATCCGGTACACGCGGATTCCACACGGCCGGGATGTGGGCCGGATCTGGGCCGACACTATGTTGCTCTTTGGTTTGCATGGAAACAGATTTCAAATATCCAGAGATGTTTACTGATGCTGCTGCTGTGCATATATGACCTTAACACAGAGAGGCCAGGGCTGAGTTTCAGTGCTGCTATATTGTGGAGAGAAAGATTGGGAACAGAGCTTCAGTGTGACGTCTTACACAATCCATAGCCTCCGGGACTGTGTGAACGGGTATCGGCTGCCATTTCAAACCTTGGATAAACTCCTCGGAACTGTCAGGTGGGAACAGGCCAGCCAGGTTAGCTTGGGCACTCATCAGAGTCCGGTTAAGATCTGTACTTCTGATGAATATCTGCAATGTAAAGATGGCATATGCTATTTAAACATGCAAGTCTGACAACTTTGTGTATCCGTTTATTGATCAGAAATGTAAAGAGAGAGTGACCTCATGTTGGTTATAGCTCTCACTTAGGAATCCTCTGTAGCGTTTTCTTAAAAACTGGCCTAGTTCATAGTGTTGCTTCATTCCCTCCTGGAAAATTGATAAGATCGAGTGACAGTAGTTAAAACATCCTCCTCTTACTGTGCGTTCACACCAAACGCGAATAACGCGTCAAATTCGCATCTACCGCGTCTAGTTGGACGCTTGAAGATTTTGAATCCATTCGCGCGTCCAGAGCGAAATTGACGCGCGTAAAAAGCAAGGGGGTAATCTTTCAGAAAAAACTGAAGCTTCCCCGGGCGCCGCCATTGACTAGCGGACCATCACCTGCTGTTAGCATTCCATTGACTCCCATTCATTTTGGCATCACTTTGACAGCGAATAACTTTACATCTGAGGCGTTTAAAGACTCTACTTGTCCACTGTTTATTTCTAAAGAAACACGACAATGTATAAAAGGCTCCATTACCTTGTAGCTTATGTTATGGCCCCGTAGAAGCAGTTTTTGTACAAATAGGCTAACGATTGCGTCATAACCATGCGACTCTCTGTCGCACAGTAGAGAGATTACCGTATGGACAGGAGGAGAAGCTCACGGGCAATCGGGGGGACGTGGAGGCAAAATGACAAAGTAATGAATCAGAATACCTAGCAAAAGTTTCTCCTGCTCCTAGCTCATGGACACCGCCTACTCACACTCTCCGTCTCTGCAAGTTTCGGAAGGGAATGATTCAGATTTCTCTCGGCACAGCTACTAGAAGACAGACGGGTTGCTCACGTCACATCTACGTCGTCAAGCTCAGTTTGAGTCTGCGCAGTACGCTCAGCCATCAGGAAGTGAGAGCTTCTAATTGACTTCACTTGTCTCCGTTGAAGTCTATGGGGTCGCTGTGTCCATTTCTTTTACTGTCTATTGTAAAAAACAAAAATTTGAAGCAAAATTGATGCGCGTCTGAGGCAAAATCCGCTTGTCTGTTTGCGAGATGGCTGATGTTGATCAAGCATTCATCGAGAGAGTTACCGCATCGGAGCGAGGATCACCCTTCAGGACACCAACTACAGGCGCTCTATCCCAGCTGCAGAGCGCCTGTCCATCTGTCTTCGCTTAGAAAATGTATATGAAATTTTAAATACAGTATATTAAATATTGAAAAACTATCCATGTTTTTCAAACTGTGGTACCTATACTCCATTTTGAATGAGTGATTCCGGGCTGGAGTTTATCCCGTCACTTCACCACGTGACAGCAGCAAGCAGGCTCCTGATTGGTTAATGCGGCTTGAACAGACGCCAAAGTTCAGATTTTTCAACTCGGGCGTCAGACGCGTGAATGCACAAAAAGCACCAAATAAAATCATTTGCGCGTAATAATCATTTCGCGTCCACCGCGCCGCACCAAATGCCTCATTCGCGCCGCAGGACCTCCAGACGCGCGTAAACGCGTCTTTACATTTACTTAACATTGAAATTGCGCCAAACGCTCTATTCGCGTTTAGTGTGAACGCAGCATTATGCAATTGAAATGACATCCTTGAAGTACATTCAGTAGTTCAGTAGCTTCAACAGAAGCATATACTAGAGTTCACAGTAGGTCTGTCTAATGGTTTGTAAGTTACCTTTAAAAATCCTTAAGGAGAAAATGATTGGCTTGTGACTTTTAACGTTCAGAACCCGACTGTTGTGCTCTATATGTAGCCTCTTGCACGTTACATAACTAAATGCTCCTCAAGTAGCATGTAACTGATTAAAACTAACAGAATAATGTTTATGTGTGCTTGTCTGCATACCTTAGAGAGCTGTCCAAAACCCTGGGGCCAGTCACTCTCCTTGTAGGGATCTTTTGGATAGGTCTCGGTTGGAGATCTGTCGCCATGGCGATAGAGCTGAGAGAGGAAATCAAATACTTGACTAAGTAGGGAGATTTGTGTGTGTTGTGTGTGTGTGTGTGTGTGTGTGTGTGTTCAGGAGGACGAAACGACAGTGCAACTGCGGAAATTCTAATGGGATAAGCATCTTCGGTCTATCTCCTTATCTTTATCTCGGTTCCCTTTCAGGTGGTCACATTCAACGTTATGTAGACGTATTTGGATCTCGCCTGAGAGCCCAGTCACCTTCGAGTGTAAACTAAACGAGCCAATGAAGATTGGTGTGCGAGATTTGAATCTAAATATGGAAGCAAATGCAATGCACATTTGCCTTTCGCTTCGGAGCCGAGCGGTTTGTTTATTCTGCTGTTCCAGTCTCCAGAGAGTGTTCTTCAGCTAGAAGCCTCTTATCCGGAGTTGGTGTGACTGCGCTGGTCGCGACTTCCACGAGAGCACTTAAACTGCTCTCGATTTTAAATCGAAATCGACCGAAATTAAGTCACAATCTCAAACTTCGAATTAAAATCTTGAATCGTCGATGCTGCCACGCCCCCATGTCACGTCCGGTCGGCTTGCCAAGCGGGAAAAAAAGTGTTGCTAACACAATGCTAAATCATAAATCAGATGTATATACAATAACATTACGATGTCCAGCAATCGATTTAAATAGTACATTGGGTTTAATTTGTCGTTTAATGAGGTCTAATATATGTTGTCAGTGGCGAGAATTTTCACGTGAATAAATACATAGATGCGACTATTTTAAATGTGTATTTAAATGGTCCAGTGGCAGAACTTTTCCAAGCGTGTCAGAGGTTCTGGGTTCTAATCCGCACTCGTATAGGGTTTTTTCTCCTCATCAAAACCGATTATGTTTATCAGTGGTTGTATATCAGGCAGGGACACGTTTGTGTGCATTTTGTTTTGTAATTTCACCGGGACGAATAGAGAGTCTCTCCACATTGAAGCGCGCGTCCGAGTGAAGACTGTGCGCGAGCCACTAGAGAACACAGTATCCACACCACTGATCACAGCGGCAACGAGCACTTTGATCACTTGATTTCAAAAACAACACATTTCAGCGCTAGATCGCCTCTTATTTAACAAACGAACTAAATGAATGCTCTGCTAGTTAAATGGAGATGTTTTATTTATTTGTATTGGTACATTTGTGCCACGAGATGTTTCAAAAGTGGTGGGGACAATATCGACCTTAGCAAAAAGTGCGCAAATTACGCCTATGCATAAAAGTCTAGTCTAAAAATTGCATAGCAACCGGTGCTTTTAAATTTTTTTTTTTTTTTTCGAGAATCAAATCGAACCGTGACTTTAGAATCGAACATTTTATCGAATCGAGGATTTGGAGAATCGTGACACCCCTAGTGTTTACACTTAAAGATGTGAAATTGACCGTTCGCAAAGACCCGCCCCTTTTGGTTACTGTTGCTATGTCCGACAAGCCACGCCTCTCTCTCGCCACACCATGTTCTCAAACAGTGAAACACACATCGTGGAGCAGAGAGGACACTGACAACACACTGACACACAGGACAGACCAGGTTACTTTAGATATGAAACAAAGTTTGGTCATTTTTTAAAGACATTTAAACAATAAATACCGTTTTGTGGCTCTTTAATGTGTCTGACAGATCGCTGGAGAGCCTCTTAAAGCTGCTCGTGAACCGAACATCTCTTCCTTCTAGTTATAGCATCAAATAAACATGAAAGAAGGAGTGTTGCTTTAACAGCAGAAAGACGTCAGTACACTCCATTTTTCAAGTTCTAATCCACCGACATTAATCTACTAACTCCTGACTGCTTTGTCAGACAAAAATGGCGGATGGCGCATTATGATGATTGGTCAGATTGCCTGTCAATCAATATTTTGTATTGATGTTATTGGTTTCTTTGGGCAGAGAGCAATATCAGTGTTTTGGAGTGGCCAAGCCAGAGTCCAGACCTGAATCTAGTTGAGAATTTGTGGAGACAACTAAAGACCAGAGGCAAGGAAGCCTTCCGACCTCAAGACCTGGAGATCTGTGCAAAAGAGGAGTGGGCACAATCCCAGAGGAAATGTGCAAAAAACGTGTCACTAATTATAAAAACCGTTTGACAGCTGTGATGAAAAATAAAGGCTTTGAAATTGATTATTGTGAAATTGTATGAATAATTGTGTATATGGAATGTTTTGTCAAAATGTAAAAAAAACATTTTTTTTAAACCTGAATATTCTTCGTTAATATCTCTAACACAGTGTCTTACTTTCTTTTGTCACCTTTTCGTGTCATTTCCAGCCAGAAGATGCCTATTTGCCAAATAAAAATTCATCATAATTTGGCCTGGTTATGAATCATTTTGAGCTTAACTGTACAGTAGAAACAACATTGGAGGAAAAAAGACACCCATTTCATATTCACACCAAAGATTTGTTTTATATAAAAATATGAAACACATAATAGGAAGTCAGAATTTGTCAAAAAAAAATTTTTTTAAGACTAACAGTTTTGTCAGACCAGCTGCAGCCTACATTAACTCAACACACACTAGTCTGGCAGTAATCTGGACAGATGCATAACACTCACCACAGAGACAAACTTGAGCGTGCTCTCTCCATTGGAAAGACTGAAAGCGAAGACAAACACAACTATCAGAAAACAGGAATCCATACTTGCGGACGAGTAGCTAAGGTAGAGTACAGTAACTTCACTGAACGATCGTTGCCTGACAGATCTGGCAAACAGAACAAGACGAGGTTACAAGGTTTTCTGGGTAAAGGAGAGCTCCCATTGGTCAACGCACTCTGCAGCTTTGAAAACAAGTAACGTGATTGGCTGTCTTTTAAGAGAAAAGGACTTCGGAACAAATCACAAACAAAAGTTGTAAACTGCAAATGTGGGTCATGTTTAATCTGGCATCCAAGATCAGTCTTAATTAAAGGGCCATGAAACCCCAAACCATATTTTTTTGAGATGTGAACAGATATGTACATCACTGGAAACACTAAAAGCACTCATAAAGTGGAAATTGGTTATTTTTGTGTTTTCCTGAGCAATTTCGTTCTTTCTGGTTAAAAAAGCAAAGTCGAAGCAACGTCACGGAATGTGAGGTAGAAGCGTGCTTTCGGAGTGTGTGATTGGCTGCAGGCACGACTCTACGTCAGCTGGCCCTCAAGCTAATCTCTGCATTTATTCATGAGAAAGGGCTCTTTTAACCCAATCACTGTGCTTTAATACGCATGAGATCGCATTACAGCAGAGAATTCAAACAACATGCCGAGCATGAGAGCAGTTTCTGCGCCGAACGCCACAATGGGCCCTATCTTGCACCCAGTGCAATTGACTTTGTACACAACGCATGTATCATTCCTGTTTTGCACCCGACACACAGCGGACTTTTCCCTCCACAGATGCACGTCGGTAAATTAGGGAATGAACTTGCGCTCCCGGGGGCGGTTCAGCGAAAAGAGGAGGCGTGTTCCGGCGCAAACGTTCCCTGGTGCTATTTTGCAGGTTTAGAAAACAATTCCGCCACTGACCAGGAGAAACCTAGTCTAAAGTCAGTTATTCAGATGCTATTTTAAGGGCGCATGCTTGGCCATAATGTAGCGTGTGCACAACGCACACACACTTTGCTTCTCTCATCTACACAGACGCAACAGTTCTCATTTTTGCAAACCATACATAATTACAAGGAAAAATATTCCACACGAGGGAAATCATTGTTGTGTCCATGAAGATGTGAAAAAATAGGCATAAATCTAGCTTACACATTTACCCAAACTATTATACGCCTGTTTAACCGAAGCTAATCTGGGTGTGTTTCTCCATCCCCAATGTCACTTCTCTGTGTTTTACGGCCCTGACGAGAACGTCGGTCTCCTCGGCTGTGAACCGCTCCTGGCGTGCGTCTGGCAAATCCACCGTTATAATAGCAATCCGTCATGGAACAAGCGCGCCTGCTCTTAAAGGGAATGTGAGATGATGCTCTGATTGGTTTATTTCACGTTACGCCCAAACCACACCTATGAGTAATGAAGCTACTTCAGACCAACACATTTTAGATTTGCGTCGGGTGCAAGAGTCATTTATCCCGCCGGTATAATAGCAACAGCGCCCAAGATCCACCCACAAAGTTACTTGCGTTCCGCGTTTGATACTTGCGTTTCAGATCGTTAAAATATGGCCCACTGAGTTTAACACTCGCAACGCAGATCATATACGGACCGGAGAAAGTGTGTTTCAAGATTTTATAGGCATATTTCATATCCTCTAGTGCTCTAAACATAAACCAGCACCGTGTATGCGGACATATTTTTCATCATGTCTTTTTCAGATGAAATATATGTGCAAATAAGGACACTTAAGCCGTACGTCTGATCATGAACGCGATGACACGATGGATTATTCTGATTCACAGAAGACGATGTAGAATAATGGACAAAAGAACAATGTCCATTGTTTCAATGTCTGTCCATTGTCCATTGATTCAAAGAACAATGGATAAAAAAGTAACTGCTCTTTTTCATGATGGAAAATGAAAACATTCATGCAATAGAATTGACTTGAGCCAACGAATCAGAGGGAAAAAAAGGTTTATTTTTTTTTGTTTCTGTTCAAAAGTTATTAGCACAAATGTTAGTGCAAATTTGAACAGTTGGTGGCGCTAGAGAGATTGAGTTAGAGACTCCAAATTTGCTATGGTGACAGTTCAGACTGTCCTCTATCAGTGTGCCAAATTTCACAACTTTTTACCATACAGTTCTATGGGCTGCCATAGACTCAAGAGTGGAAGATGCTAACCAACTGCAAAAATGAGTAAATAAAGACATTTGGAGATGATTTGAAACAAAAGGTTTGAAAACCCTTAAATATTTATTAAATATAAATTTAAGGTTGTAATGAGATATAATTGCTTATAATAGTATTTCATTACGCTACCCCAAAACATTTTGAGTACCTTCAGGGCATGGTGCCGCAGACACAGGTTTGGATCTTTAATTTGTCATTTTGTAATTAAAATGATGGCCCTGTTTTTAGGAATCTAAGGAGATGACTCCCGTGATAATATAATTCATAACAATACGATAATGCATTCATAAAATATTCAATATTCACTACAATATTCAAAATGGCCGCTATGAGAAAATTGGATATCGTTCGACTGCACCGAATCTAACGAGACCAAACCATTCAGAAGTTATAAGCAAAAATAGCCATTTTTCTTCTCCGGACCAGTAAGTGGCTCTGCACCGAAACGCATCATGTAGCCTCAGGTCATGCTTATGATGACGTACCAACTTTGGTCTGATTGTGATAAAGTGTTGCGGAGATACAGCCTTGCGTCTATTTTTGCAAACACTACATAATATTGGTTTGCGCCTTATTCAAAAACAATTTGACGAATCAACTTGAATTCTATAACATTTTGTTGGCATGTTGTGAAAATGATGTGGTTCAATTTTCATGAAAATTGGACAAACCGTCTAGGAGGAATTTGAAAAGTAGGTTTTTAGAGACGGAAAATTACGTCATACGGTGCATCGGATCGTCATGAGCCAAGGAATCATTGGAAAAAATAATTTTGTTTCTAGCCCTTATGCTTCAAAAGTTATTAGCATAAACGTGAGTGCAACTTTGGACAGTTGGTGGCGCTAGAGGGATTGAGTTAGAGACTCTAAATTTGCTATAGTGACATCTATCTGTAGCTGCGTTTCCATTACCCTTCAAATTGCGCAAATTGAAAATACGCCCAATGGAAGACAAAAGAATTACAGGAATAATGGATTCTAAACCTCAAATAAATGCCACAATCAAGACCTCGAAGCAGATCTGAGGGAGAAACACCCAGAAACTCCTAATATGAGCCGCTCACAAGTATAATAAGGGTTGTTCCTCACCATTAATGCTTGGAAAACACACATACGTCTCCTTCCATTAATAATAATGGCCAGTGCAATGGCTGGATAGTACATAAACCCACCAACGTCCGTTACCATGGTTTTTGGAATGATTTTACTTATCGCGAGAGGAAAAAATTAAGTTTTAGTCGCGTAACATCGGTTAATGGAAACGCCGTCATTTCGCAATAGTTTTTTGTCGACATTTAGAGGAAAAAAAAAAAATCGCAAAAGTTTTGTGCAAATCTGTAATGGAAACGTACCTTGCGTGCCAAAATTTATAACTTGGGCTGCCATAGACTCAAGAACGGAAGAAGAAGAACACCAACAAATACAATAGGTGCCTGTGCACCATCAGTGCTTGACCCCTAAATATTCCTCACTACATATATATAAATCCAAAAATAAAATTACTAGGGACGATTTAGGCAACATCCCTGCAGCTTAAGGTCTCCAACGTACTTGTTTAATTTGATGTACGATTTCAAGGAGTATAATCTGACAAAAATAAGAGGAAAAGATAGGGCAAAGCCTGAGACCCCGAGTGTCTATCTATCTATCTATCTATCTATCTATCTATCTATCATAACTGATGAGGCTATTTTAAACCAGGTCTTCTACAGGAGAATGAGGGGGAATCAGTTTTGCAACACACCCTACTGGATATGTTGTTCAGGGTTGGATCATGAATGCATGAATAAACAAATATTTTCCCAGCATATATTGAATTATTCACACAATATGACCATCCCATTACATCAAATGATCACAAAGAAAATAGTCAAAATCCCAAATAATGGTGTGGGTGTATGAGTATGAAATGTCCAATAAAGATGTTGATGAATGATTTTATTTGGTAAAGAGAGCAGTCAGTAGAATGAGCCTTCTTATCTGTTGATGGTAGGATCGATGAAATGATGAAATAGATGTCCTTGTTGGTGTAGGTCTAGAGTCCTTTGAATATAAAGTCCTTGGGCAGTTGCAATACTGCACAAAACAACTCATTAGCTTTCTTTTACAAACCAAACATAGCACATAAAACATTCAAATAAGTAACCTTCCCCAAACACTTCTACACAAAAGCAAAAAATGGAATAAAGCAACTAATGCCTGGTTCAGATTACATGATTTTCTGTTAAATTGTCTGTTACGATAGTCACTATGTCAGATTACGCGATTTTGACTCGCACACATACTGTACATACACACGACACGCACACACACACTCACTCACACACTCACTCACTCGCACACACTCACTCACTCACACTCATTCACTCACTCGCACTCTCACTCCCACCCACGCACTCGCTCACACACGCACTCACTCACTCACTCACTCAAATTCACTGGCTCACACACGCACGCTCACACACACACTCACTCGCACAGGCACATATACACACGCACTCACTCGCGCACACACACCCACTCACTCGAACCCGATGCCGTTGACGAATCCCCACGACACCCTATGTCAAACGGATCGTGGGCTAAATGTAATCTGAACCAGGCATTACTCACAGTTGAGCAGAAAACCGCTCTATCGACCTATGTACTCCTTTTATTTCCTTTTATATTTTGTGACCTAAGTTGAATGTTTATTTGTATACTTTTCCTCACTCAATCCTCATGTATGCGGACGAGTGTGACGTTTAAGTCATTTTAGAAGAAAGAGTTAACTGAGAGGCAAATCGACATGATGTTGGCGGAAGGCATTGTGTAAACACACAGATTATAGCCTATATATTTACTTCAGAAATTAACTCTACGAACAAGAAAACAGTGATAGATGGACCTCTAAACCTTTACGCTGAGGAGAAAATCCAACGCAACTTTGAGGAGACCAAGAGAAACATGATTATGTATTCCTGCTCAGCAACACTTGATATAGGCCTACGCATAGACGGTAAAAGAAATGGACACAGCGACCCCATTGGATTCAACGGAGAAAAGTGAAGTCAATTAGAAGCACTCACTTCCTGATGGCTGAGCGTACTGCAGACTCACACTGAGCTTGACGGCGTAGATGTGACGTCTGTCTTCTAGTAGCTGTGCCAAGAGAAATCTGAATCATTCCCTTCCGAATCTTGCAGAGACGGAGAGTGTGAGTAGGCGGTGTCCATGAGCTAGGAGGAGGAGAAACTTTTGCTAAGTATTCTGATTAATTACTTTGTCATTTTGCCTCCACGTCCCCCCGATTGCCCGTGAGCTTCTCCTCCTGTCCATACGGTAATCTCTCTACTGTGCGACAGAGAGTCGCGTGGTTATGACGCAATCGTTAGCCTATTTTTACAAAAACTGCTTCTACGGGGCCATAACATAAGATACAAGGTAATGGAGCCTTTTATACATTTTCGTGTTTCTTTAGAAATAAATAATGGACAAATGGAGTCTTTAAACGCCTCAGATGTAAAGCTATTAGCTGTCAAAGTGACGCCAAAATGAATGGGAGTCAATGGGATGCTAACAGCGGGTGATGGTCCGCTAATCAGTGGCGGCGCCCGGGGAAGCTTCAGTGTTTTCTCAAACATTGCCCCCCTGGATATACGCCACACGGCAAACGCTAATACCGTTTCATATACTGTCTACTTTCTATGTATAACATTTCTATCTAATAGCGTATTAGACAGGGCTGTTAGACAGATTGTAAACTAATGAACACGGAGAATGCGAGCACTGGCGTTCTCAGCGCCGTCAAAATAAAAGTCATAATGTCAAGCTTGGCTTCCGTCACTTCCGAGTTTCTACTGGCGGTGCGAATGCAACCAGGGAAACGTTCCTAGGGGAACCATTAGTTCTCTGGGAACCGACCTGGTGGCTAGTTCCTAGAACTACCCGGTGTGAAAGCCCCTTATGTCGGCATCCAAG
>CM038637.1:904175-906675 GCA_021554675.1 Leuciscus idus
AGAAGTGTGTTATCCTGAACACACACCGTGACCCGGCAGAAGTGTGTTATCCTGAACACACACCGCGACTCGGCAGAAGTGTGTTATCCTGAACACACACCGCGACTCGGCAGAAGTGTGCTATCCTGAACACACACCGCGACCCGGCAGAAGTGTGTTATCCTGAACACACACCGCGACCCGGCAGAAGTGTGTTATCCTGAACACACACGGGGTTTCAGCAGTTCTGAGGGACTCTCGTGTCTCGTTCCGCTCCGTCGAGCGTGATGTAAACGTCTCTATTTCCTCCGGCCTCATAAAGATCAGCGACACCGTCACAGAACGTCTCGGAAAGAAAATGATTATGAGCTCGATGCCACTTTCCCCAAATGTGTGTAATTCCGCGCGGGCGATAATGATGTCATTACACCCTGATGCTCTGGTCCTTCATTATTGTACAGACTCACATGACCTTGTTATCTGTCCCGCACAGGCCGGCCGAACACTGAAGCGCAGACACAATCGTCTCGGGTCGTTGCTCTGAGATAAACAGAGACGTGGATGAATCCGAACTGCTCGTTCATGTCTGATCACATCTCCCGAACTCGTGACATTCAGTCAGAGGAATGTGTTCAGGTCTGACGGTCTGTGAAGTGCCGGAGAAAGCAGGGTTTTTTACTGAAGTAACACAAGGTAAATAAAGTAAAACAGATAACGCAGAACTCAAGGAAACAGAGGAACAAATCCATGAGGATCATAGAAGCAACCATTACATGTAAAACAAGTGAAACACAAGGGCTATAAATACACAGGGGCAAACAAGCTAAAATTAAAATATTGAAAAATTCTTAAAACAAGATGAATTAAGTCTTGGTTTCTGAATAAAAAAATAAAAAATCTAAATTAAAGGTGCTATATGTAAGTTTTTCACTCTACTAAAGCATAAAAATACCATAATCTGTTTGCATATATTGAGGAAACATGCTGAGTTCACACACTCGTTCCTCTGAAAAACACTAGTTATTCTACTTTGAAATGTGTGTTTCCAGGCTGGAACGTTTGTTATTGTTGTGGTCTGTGATTCTTCACGTTGCCAATTTGCCTATTTTCATTGTCCATTGCGCTCTTTCCTGTTGCGTGTCTCAAACTGGCGACCCGCGTGAGCGTCGAGTCTGAGGAGGCGGGAGAAACGACGATCTCCCATATTTTGAATTGGACTGCAGTACCTATTTCCACCACTAGTCATTCTTACAGACTGCACCTTTAAAGGCACACTATGCAAGATTTGTACCTTAAAGGGATACTTCACCTCTGGAAAGATGAATGTGTATTTAAAATAGGTCATTTATGTAGAAGAAATGTGAAATTATTTTTGAATTTGGAGCTTTCTAGACTGAGAAAAGCCAGAAAAAATTTTTTTGGCTCATGTGGATGAAAGACAACAACTCCCAGAATGCACTTGCTTCGCTGCCCTAGGAGGCCACTCCCAAGCCACGCCTACCGGTAAGAGAGCGCAGTTGAAAACAGCAAGGCTAGGCTCCTAGTGAGTCTCCGTGACGAGTTTGCCCGGGATTTCAAGATCGCCCAAAATGTCCGGGATTTGGCTTTTGCGTTCTACAGTCGCCATTCATTATGTTTACTGTGGCGAGCAGGACGAGGCTGAGGGGCGCGGGAGAACGGCGCGAGGCTGGTGGCGTCATTACTGAGACGCACAGGTCTTGCATCTCTCACGGAGGAGCGGGAATTTTCTTAGCAATGTTAAAACGCATATCAACCGATCACTTGTTTAGCGTTCATGTAAACACTACATTCAGATTCACCAATCGGAATGAATTCAGTTAGATTGAAACAAAAGGTGTGCATGTAAACAATGAATGGCGACTGCAGAAAGCAAAAGCCGAATCCCGGACATTTTGGACGATCTCGACGGCCGGACATGTCCGGGAAAAAGAGGATGGTAACCCCTACTACTCAGCTTTCTCCCACTACTCAGCTTTCTCCACAGAGCAAGAGCCTGCTAGCTTAGCTTCCAAAGAAAGACGGCTGATGTGTACTACATTCTGTGAGTGAGATCCCACCCTCTATGGGCGGGTTGAGAACATGCGGGACAGCTCCTCCTACTGGCTGTAGTCTCTCGCCTCTGGCCAAAAAATCCTCCGATGACGCAAAATGACGATTTTTGCGTCATCGGAGGATTTTTTCCAGACAAAAAATACATAAATCTCTCGTCTCAGGGGGATATGAGGGAGGGAAGCACGGTAATTCGAAAATACTACAGGTTTTCTACTAATACAAAGCTAAATGCTAAATCCTGAAGTATCCCTTTAATATAACAGCTTCAAAGTCATTTCGATGGTAAACGAACTCGTAGTAGCGCGAATCATCCCGATAGCAAAGCAGGGGGGGACGCCGCTGGCAAAACCAGCAATGGCTGGTTTGACATGTGGTGCCCCGCCAAATCTCAAGAGAATCACGACTTGCTTTACAGCGCGACGTCACATACATCAACAACATATGAAGC
>CM038637.1:911675-921675 GCA_021554675.1 Leuciscus idus
AGCATTAATGCTGGTTAATACACTGCTCAAAAAAATAAAGGGAACACTTTTTAATCAGAGAATAGCATCAAGTCAGTTAAACTCCTGGGATATTGATCTGGTCAGTTAAGTAACAGAGGGGGTTGGTAATCAGTTTCAGCTGTTTAGTGTTAATGACATTAACAGCAGGTGCTCTAGATGGGCAACAGTGAGACAACCCCCAAAACAGGAATGGTTTTACAGGTGGAGGCCACTAACATTTTTTCCCTACTCATCTTTTCGGACTGTTTTTCACCAGTTTTGCATTTGGCTAGGGTCAGTGTCACTACTGGTAGCATGAGGCGATACCTGGACCCTACAGAGGTTGCGCAGGCAGTCCAGCTCCTTCAGGATGGCTCATCAATACGTGCCATTGCCAGAAGGTTTGCTGTGTCTCCCAGCACAGTCTCAAGAGCATGGAGGAGATTCCAGGAAGACAGACAGCTACTCTAGGAGAGCTGGACAGGGCCGTAGAAGGTCCTTAACCCATCAGCAGGACCGGTATCTGCTCCTTTGTGCGAGGAGGAACATGATGAA
Source organism: Leuciscus idus (assembly GCA_021554675.1). Taxonomy (NCBI): domain Eukaryota; kingdom Metazoa; phylum Chordata; class Actinopteri; order Cypriniformes; family Leuciscidae; genus Leuciscus; species Leuciscus idus. The sequence goes on from CM038637.1 coordinate 912,231, forward strand.
CACTGCCAGAGCCCTACTAAATGACCTCCAGCAGGCCACTGGTGTGAATGTCTCTGACCAAACAATCAGAAACAGACTTCATGAGGGTGGCCTGGGGGCCCGACGTCCTCTAGTGGGCCCTGTGCTCACTGCCCAGCACCAGGGAGCTCGATTGGCATTTCCCATTGAACACCAGAATTGGCAGGTCTGCCACTGGTGCCCTGTGGTTTTCACAAATGAGAGCAGGTTCACCCTGAGCACGTGACAGACAGGAAAGGGTCTGGAGAAGCCGTGGAGAATGTTATGCTGCCTGTAACATCGTTCAGCATGACCGGTTTGGTGGTGGGTCAGTGATGGTCTGGGGAGGCATATCCATGGAGGGACGAACAGACCTCTGCAGGCTAGACATTGGCACCCTGACTGCCATTAGGTATCGGGATGAAATCCTTGGATCCATTGTCAAACCCTATGCTGGTGCAGTGGGTCCTGGGTTCCTCCTGGTGCACAACAATGCCCGGCCTCATGTGGCGAGAGCATGCAGGCAGTTCCTGGAGGATGAAGGAATGATACCATTGAAGGGCCACCACGCTCACCTGACCTACATCCAATAGAACACCTCTGGGACATTGTGTTTCGGTCCATCTGACATCACCTGGTTGCACCTCAGACTGTCCAGGAGCTCAGTGATGCGCTGGTCCAGATCTGGGAGGAAATACCCCAGGACACCATCCGTCGTCTCATTAGGAGTATGCCCCGACGGTGTCAGGCATGCATACAAGCACGTGGGGGCCATACAAACTACTGAGTACCATTTTGAGTTGCTGCAATGAAATTTCAGCAAAATTGACAAGCCTGCTGCATCATTTTTTCACTTAGATTTCCGGGGTGTCTTTGAATTCAATCCTCTGTAGGTTGATCATTTTCATTTTCATCAAACGATGTGGCATCCTTCGTTCATAACACATTACCCAGTCCATATTAGTATAGATATCCAGCATGATATTTTTCCCCATTGAGATCTGATGTGTTTTCAAAGTGTTCCTTTAATTTTTTTGAGCAGTGTACATTAACGTTATTCGATGAACAGATTTAAACACAAACGTGTGTGCATTACACGCGAAAACAATGCTATTAGTGCTTTTAACAATACAGATTGTGTCAAAGCACTTAACAGTATCAAATTGGAGGATATAGTGTCAGTAATGTATAATAATAAGATAAAACATTACATTTTCAGTTAAAGGCATTTCATTATTGAATTCAAAGATGTCATTCAATTGCTCAGTTTAGTTTAATTAGTATCTGTGTAATCAAATTGATGATAAGATATGAAGGCAAATTGCAGAATTAAATACTAATTTTTTAATTAAGTTAAATAAGCACAAGTTAATTTACATTTGACCACAGTTAAAATATTTAACGTTACTTGTCTAAGATTTCTCAGTCTGATTATATTAACTTTAAGAATTACGGTGAAAAAACGAGACAACACACACTCATATCAACAACAATACTAGGCCATCTTGGTTAATGTTTCAGAAATGTTAAAATGAGAAGAGTTACCAACCTCTCGAAATGATTTATATAGATCCCGTTGTCGGTCTTTCAGGTGCTTAGCTATATTAGGCCCCGATCACACTAACGCGTTTTTCAGGTTCGAACACGCGAGGCACACAGCACTCATCACACCTGACGGCACACAGCACTCATCACACAGAACGAGCAGTGCGCTGCGTTTGTTATGTTGCTCGGCAACCACTGAAACAGCTGTCCTGTCAGTCAAGTAAACGTCAAATCAGCCTTTTATTAACTTTATTTACTTTCTGTTAACATTGTGGTAGTTACGGTTCGTGAAGTCGTTAAGCTCCTGGTAACCCGCGAGAGCACCACAAGTTTATCCTCCATCATCGCACTCTCCGGGCGTTCAAGCAACTAGCTTTCATCATTAAAACGCGAGGCGCAGCAGGCGCATAAACAGCGCGCAGAACGCTCGCAGGAAACCAATTGAAAATAGGCGCCACTCACTGCAAAAAACGCGTCAAGTGTGATCGGCCCCATTCACTTCACTTTTGCTATTTAACCAGAGCGAATGATACGAGTGCGCGTGTGGTGTTTGTCAACGCGCCTTTGGAGAGAAGTGAAAGTGACAGCTCGGCTAGTATCGATACTTCAGGAAATTAGTATTGGTACCGTTCAGATATTTCAGTATCGATATTTATCGAAATATCGATATTTTTGACAACACTAGGTGGGACATTGGAAAAGTGCAAATAAGAGTTTTCTGTCAGCAATATTCTTCATATTCAAAAAGGACTTTAAAGACTAGGATACAAGACTTGGAAAATGAGATCTCTGACATTGAAGAGAAAATGATGGCAAGGAGCGAATTGCTTTTGGAAACTGCTCTTTCAGAGAAAAAGCTTCAGTTGAACTCCTTATTGAATGATAAAGTGAAATCTGCCCTTGTTAGGGCACGCTTTATTCAAACTAAAGACATTGATGGACCCACAAAATTCTTTTTCAATTTAGAACGAAAGAATAATCAAAGGAATTTGATGGTGGGACTAAAAAATGATGAAGGTGTTGTTACTTATGACTCTCGTCAAATGAGAAGAATTGCTGTTGATTTTTATTCTGATTTATATACAGCCAATGTCACAGATCCTGAATGTAAAGAAAAATTATTTTCATGTCTTAAGAAGTTGATGCCTGAGCAGCAGGAGGTTATTGATTTACCAATTACTTTTCAAGAAGTGACAAAAGCTGTGAAAGATCTTGCATCAGAGAAGGCTCCTGGTCTAGATGGTCTTCCATCTGAATTTTATAAATGTTTCTGGCATGTGATTGGAAAGGATTATTTTGAAATGATTTTAAATTCAATACAAACTGGGTCTTTACCTAAGAGTTGTAATAGAGCAGTGTTGTCATTGTTACCGAAGAAAGGTGATTTGTATTGTTTGAAGAATTGGCGACCTGTCGCATTAATGTGTGTGGATTACAAAATTTTTTCAAAATGTATTGCCAGTAGACTAAACAATTATATGAGTGTATTAATTATGAAAGAACAATCATACTGTGTAAAGGGGCGATGTATTAGAGATAATCTATTTTTAATAAGAGATATAATCGACTATGCAATGTATGATGATAATGATTTAGGGTTGATATCTCTTGATCAAGAAAAAGCGTTCGATAGAGTGGACCACGCTTACTTGTTTGATCTACTGAAGGTTTTTGGTTTTGGAGATGGTTTTATTTCATGGGTTAATTTATTGTACAATGAAGCTGAATGTATGGTCAAAATAGCTGGAGGTTTAAGTGTTCCTATTAAAGTGCAAAGGGGAATAAGGCAAGGATGTCCTCTTTCAGGACATTTGTATAGCCTTGCAATTGAACCCCTATTGTGCAAATTAAGAGAGCAGTTGACTGGGTTACATGTTGAGGGGTCAAGTTTTTCAAATGATGTCAAATTATCCGCCTATGCCGATGATGTAACTGTAATAATTAGGAACGATAATGATATTAAAGTGGTGTTAGAAAACCTTAAATGTTATGGAAGAGCATCATCAGCGAAAGTGAATTGGACAAAAAGTGAGGCGTTATGGTGTGGTTCAGAGAGGCCAAATGTCCCACAGCTGCCTAATAATGTAAAATGGAAAAGAGATGGATTCAAATTTTTAGGAGTGTTTCTAGGATCTGAGATCTATAAGGGGAAAAACTGGGAAGGACTATTGGAAAAAGTATGTCTCCGGTTATCCAAATGGAAATGGCTAATTCCCCAGCTGTCCTATAGGGGAAGGGTTTTAATAGTCAATAATCTTGTTGCTTCCTCGTTGTGGCATAAAATGGCTATATTGGACCCCCCTGCTGCTGTCATTAAGGACATTCAGAGATGTCTTGTTGACTTCTTTTGGACAGGTCAGCATTGGTTGAGACCTGCTGTACTTTACCTGCCTCTTCATGAAGGAGGACAAGGTCTCATTGACATAGCATGTAGGATTGCTGCTTTTAGGCTACAAGCTGCCCAGAGACTTTTGTATGGGACAGACGTCAGTTGGGCTGATGTGGCTTGTGGCCTTTTGAGGAGAGGAGGACGACTGGGACTAGATCGCCAATTGTTTTTAATGAATTTGAAGGACGTGGCACTAGTTGAATTAACTCCTTTTTATAAGACGGTTCTAAAATCGTGGAATGTCTTAAGAATTGTCAGAGAACAGGGAATTGTAAATGGATCATGGATTAAAGAGGAACCTCTTGTTTATAATCCTGCAATACCTGTGAAAATCTTGAACTCTCATTCACTACAGGCTGCTATGGTGAAAGCCCAGTTTATAAAAGTCTCTCATCTTTGGAGTAAGAGTGATTGGTTGTCTTCACGGGACATTGCAGCAAAGCTTGGCATTAAATCACTCCGTATAGCAGAAAAAATAAAAAATGAATTTTTATCTGTAATTCCATCAACGTTTACAGAGTTGTTGAAGGAGGAGGAGAAACAACAGCAATGTATCAACAAGATGGTTGATTTTCCTGATTTAGGAGTAAGGGCAGCTGTGGAGATATGGCCGGAGGATGAAGGAAAGTTATTGAGTTTCAAAACTCCAGAACTTAATTTGTTCTGTGATACTGGAAAACGAGCGTTGTATCATACTTGTGTAAAAGTGATGCATTTTGAATCCTTAAAATTAGTCTCAGACTCCAAATGGCAAGATATAGAGGGATTTGATATATCCCCTAAAGGTAGTTGGAGGACTTTATATAAACGTCCCATTGATAAGAGAACTGGGGACCTCCAATGGCGGATAATACATGGGATAATAACTACCAATAGACATAAGGCACATATTGATCCTACAGTGAAGGATGAGTGTCCTTTTTGTTTTGAGTCTGAAGATGTGCATCATTTATTCTTGCAGTGTGAAAGATTAAAGCCAATGTTTTTATTGTTGGAAGAATGGAGTAAAGATTTGAATTATGAATTTACATTAAAAGGTTTTATTTATGGGCCTAAATATAAGTATCAAAATAGAACAAGAGATGTGTTAATTAATTTTTTATATGGTCAAGCAAAGTTAGCTGTGTGGCTAACAAGAAAAGTGAAACTGAACAGGGGTGTTTCTACTGATGTCAATATGACTTTAAGAGGTCTGATATCGGCACGGCTTACTGTTGAGTTTGCATACTGTAAAATGGTTGGAGATCTTGATACTTTCAATCTTACCTGGGCTCTGAATGGTGTTCTATGTAATTTAGAAGATGGAATTTTACAAATGAATGTATGAGGTATTTTCTGTGTATATAATTTTTTTTCTTTTTTTTTTTTTCTTTTTGTTTTTTTTTGTGTGTATTTTACATGTATATTTATGTGTATTGTGTATTAATATATTTTAACTAGCCAATGTGGCAAGAAAATGTTAAATTAAAGAAAAAATAAAAGTCAAAAGTCTCTCTGTCTGTCTCTCTCTCTCTCACTCTCGCTCTCTCTCTCTCTCTCTGTCTCTCTCTCTCTCTGTCTGTCTCTCTCTCTCTGTCTGTCTGTCTCTCTCTCTCTCTCTCTCTCTCTCTCTGTCTGTCTGTCTGTCTCTCTCTGTCTGTCTCTCTCTCTCTCTCTGTCTCTCGCCCTCTCTCTCTCTCTCTCTCTCTCTCGCTCGCTCTATCTCTCTCTCTGTCTCTGTCTCTCTCTGTCTCTCCCTCTCTCTGTCTGTCTCTCTCTCTCTCTCTCTCTCTCTTATTTTTATGATGATATTTTGGCTGAAGCATCTCTGATTAAAGCAGGGTTTTTATTGTTAACTAAAACTAAAACCATAAAAAATGATGTGCATATATTCTAGATTCATATTCTATTACTTGAAATAATAGACACACACACACACACACACACACACACACACACACACACAGGCCCCGCAGGACACACAGATTAGAGTGTAACCACACAATTATCAGTGTTTGAGGACTGCGCTAATGAGACGAGGCTGTGAACATCTGTTGTGTTGTGCATAAACACACTCGACTGACGTCACGACACCAGAACAACAGCAACACACACTGATAATGATCATCAGCTTCAGCTTTTCCTTCGCATCACGTCACCTCGTTTAACATGTGGTTGTTGTTCGTTATGCTGATAATCACTGAATTAATAAATCATTGTGTTTACAAGAGTACTTACATAGTGAGAGTAAATGGTGGATGCATTGGAACGCAAGCTACAAACATTATACTTATATTGCACGTTTTCTGAAGCAATATTATATTTTTCACAATAATATTCTCTTCCTTTGCAGCTCTGAAATCTCATTCAACATCATATTGACTCCATATCTGAAGTTTGAAATGAGGTTTGACATTCAAACATTTGTGGTCATTATGATTTAAAAAAGAAATTAATACTTTTTATTTAGAAAAGATGCATTGAATTGATTAACTTTTAAATTGTAACCAAAAATTCTAATAAATGCTGTTCTTTTGAACATTTTAAGGAGTCTTGAACAAATGTGATACAAGTCCTCACATTTATTTATAAAGCGCTTTTTACAATAGATTGTTTCAATCTACTAAAATGTTACTAAAATAATTTTTTGTAATTTTTCAAAAACTATTATTTTTGTTAATATTTTAATTAGATTTTATTTTTGACATTGTTTGTAATGTTATGTATGAGAAATGTTGACTTGACAACTATAGCTGAAATTAAATAAATGTAATAATTTATAAATAAAAATGTAATAATACGTTTTTTTTATATTTTATTTTATTTCAGTTATTGTTTATTTTATTTCAAGCAATGCAAATGTTTTTTATGGGATTTTATTTTAGCTTTAGTTAACGACTGTTGTTTACTCTTTCATATTTCATCATATTTCATCGCTCAGAGATGAAAGCGTGAGTTTGACGTCATCTCTCGACGTGAAGAGTCTCTCACAGACAGTCTTCAGCTCACCAGCGAGTCATTAGCCTCTAAATTACAAACATAATTAGCAGAAATGATTCCCGTGGAGCGTCCTGAGGGCCGTCAGTCTGTCCTGATCAACAGCTCCAGAACTAACGCATCACATCTTTATGTTGTTGGTAATTATTCTCATTCTCATAGATTTATAGGAAGCCACATTCTCAGTCTAAATATATTCAGTGTGATTTTTTTTAACCAAGACACTATCTGTTAGTCTTGATCAATGGCTGCCAAACCCTTCCCCTTCCTTCTCATTAATATGCAAATGAGCAGCTCCTCCATGTCTTCAGTGTGAATGGCTGCATGTGGGCGGAGCTTAAGAATGATTGAAGAATGATTGATTTGAGAATAGAGATAAGCAGCTTCTCTAATATGAATCAATCATAGAAATAAAACACACACACACACACACACACACACACACACAAAACGACAAAAATCATAGAAATAAAACACACAAACTCTCTCACACACAAACACACACACACACACACACACACACACACACACACACACACACACACACACTCAAATTCTCTCTCACACTCACATTCTCACACACCCACACCAACTCTCACACACTCTCACACACATACACTCACACACACTCATATTCTCTCACAGACTCACATTCTCTCTCACACACACACACACACACACACACACACACACACACACACACACACACACACACACACACACACATACTCTCATACACACACACACACACACACACACACACACACACACACACACACACACACACACACACATACTCTCATACACACACACACACACACACACACACACACACACACACACACACACACACACACACATACATACTCTCATACACACACACACACACACATACACACACACACACACACACACACACACACACACACACACACACACACACACACACACACACACAGCATCAGTATAAACTTCAGTCATGAGGTTCTTCAGTGCAAAAAAGTCTTGTTTTCCAGCACAGATATCTAAACACTCTTAGATCAACACATTCACTGGAGAAGCACATCAGCACGACTGAACATATTACAGTTCTTTCCAATTGCTAACACACAATTTTGCAAACTAGGCTGTTTTATCACAATTCACAAAACCACACACACCCAAACTGCAAAATACCTCATATATCCTGCAGAATGAAGCACTGCAACCAAAACTACACACAGCATTATCAAAATCGAACTTTTGCACGATGGCACACACTTCATTCATATCACCAGATTTCTGTCTGACCAACCACACACTGCTGGCGTAATGAAGCTCTCATCTTCAGTGTGCTTTGCCATAACACTAAAATAGTTCAAATTCTAGACAGGTCTTCAGATTGTTCACATGCACAGAAATATATGCAGACACACACACATGCTGTTCAAACATATATATATATTTTTCATTTTTCACCAAACAATTCAGTGCAACACATGCAGAAATATGTACACTGGACTGAACAAAATATGCTCACAAAAAACAGTAAACTGAAGAAGATTGAAGTGTTAACAGTTAAGCGTTGAGGTGTTTGGTCAGGTGACACGTGTATCGGCCAATCAGATCATGGAGTGTCATTTTGAATGGCAGTGTTTTGAAATGGCAATCATGTGACTTTATGTCAGATTGTTGTGTGTTACGCAGAGAACCGTGTTCAGTGTGTTTAAAAAGTGCCATTTTGAATTACAAAATGTGTGTAAAGGGGAAAATGTGTTTAGACTTTTGGAGACTTGAGAAGAGGTTTTGCTCTGTGTGTGTCAGTGTAAATAACTGTGCTGTGTGTGTGTGTGTGTCAGTGTAAATAACTGTGCTGTGTGTGTGTGTGTGTGTGTGTGTGTCAGTGTAAATAACTGCTGTGTGTGTGTGTGTCAGTGTAAATAACTGTGCTGTGTGTGTGTGTGTGTCAGTGTAAATAACTGTGCTGTGTGTGTGTGTGTGTCAGTGTAAATAACTGTGCTGTGTGTGTGTGTGTCAGTGTAAATAACTGCTGTGTGTGTGTGTGTGTGTGTGTGTGTGTGTCTGTAAATAACTGTGCTGTGTGTGTGTGTGTGTGTGTGTGTGTGTCAGTGTAAATAACTGTGCTGTGTGTGTGTCAGTGTAAATAACTGTGCTGTGTGTGTGTGTGTGTGTGTGTGTGTGTGTGTGTGTCAGTGTAAATAACTGTGCTGTGTGTGTGTCAGTGTAAATAACTGTGCTGTGTGTGTGTGTGTGTCAGTGTAAATAACTGTGCTGTGTGTGTGTGTGTGTCAGTGTAAATAACTGTGCTGTGTGTGTGTGTGTGTGTCAGTGTAAATAACTGTGCTGTGTGTGTGTCAGTGTAAATAACTGTGCTGTGTGTGTGTGTGTGTGTGTGTGTGTGTGTGTGTGTGTGTGTGTGTGTCAGTGTAAATAATTGTGCTGTGTGTGTGTGTCAGTGTAAATAACTGTGCTGTGTGTGTGTGTGTGTCAGTGTAAATAACTGTGCTGTGTGTGTGTGTCAGTGTAAATAACTGTGCT
>CM038637.1:924175-926675 GCA_021554675.1 Leuciscus idus
GGTGTTTAAACAGAATTAAATGAGCATAAATGTTGAAGATTTTCACACTGAATTCGATTCGAGGTCATTCTGTGTTCTTAAGGATAAAAGCATCTGCCAAATGAACGAGTGTAAACACATGTTTGAGCTCAAATGATTGGGATTAGAGGAACTTAAATTCCATCAACATGTGCATTTTTGTACAAAAACAACATTTATTGAAGCGTCCAGAACACACGTGACCTAGCCAGCCTGAAGGCGGAAGAGTTTGAGATCAGTTTAAATGAATCAGTTTTAATGGTTCTCATTTGCATATAAGTCTGAACACGATGAAATGTCATGAAAGTCACAGAAATTCATAAACAACATTAAATAATTATTAATAAATGTATGCACATCTCCAGACAATGTAGTAAACACCACTGTACAGATGTCCTGTAATATACAAAAGTCATCCAGAGGTTCTGTATTTGTTTGTGCGAGTGATATTTGTGATATATGATACTGGTGTACGACTGCATTTACAGCCTCAAACATAATCCAGCTCTAACTGAACTCATATTAATGATGGACCCAAGGATCTGCATTCACATACTCTTCCAAGGGTGTCTCAAAGGCAAACGACAAAAGCCTTTCATTCCACCGTGAAGAAAGAGTCTCATGTAAAGGAAAGATCTCTATTGCGAGTGTTAAGTGAAATGGAAATGATTCATATCATCAGCTGAATAATAATAAGTGTATAGATGATTTGATCGTTCAGGCTTTTGTGTGTCTGTCATATACTGACGCTTTTGACATTTCGTCTACATCGAACGCACATGGCACCCTTTAGCGTCAATATGAGACGCAGATAGATATGGGCCAGAAGGCGCCTTGTAGCAGTCTAACCCTAACCCTACCCCAGCCCAGACCTAAACCTACCCATAACCGAACAAAGCTCTGTGCGTCTCATATTGACGCTAAAGGGTGCCATGTGCGTTCGATGTAGACGAAATGTCAAAAGCCTCAGTATATGACGACTTGGGATGAGAATGCGTTGGTCTGTCAGTGTGTGTGCTCTTTTACTCAGGACTTTAGATGAGAATGAGCAGATTCTGGATAGTTGTTCATTCACAAACAGGCTTTAAATCATTTCCAGACCCTTCACTCTCTCTGTTCCTCTGTGGTGAAGCTCAGAATCTCTACAAGAACTGAGGAGACCATCACAACTGAAGACATGAGCACTAACCTCACCCACAACCAGGCCTGTCAAGATCATACATTCATATATAATATACATTAATCATCCTGGTTATTATTCCATCTAATCTCAAATAATCTGTAAATTTCAATCACATTTTGCCAAAGAACATTAAAAACACTGTAGTAAAATACATAAAGATAGTCAAAGGGTGTGTGTGGGTTTAATCAGACTGCATTATATTATATTATATTAATTACATTTAGTGCTGTCAATCGATTAAAAAAATAATTTTGCAATTTTTTGTAATTAATTGCTATTAATGGCATAAAACATTTAATATATTTTAATTAATTATATAAATATAAATTTTTATAGCATTAAAGTAAACCATATGGGCTTATTTTTATTATTAAATTATGATTCCAAGTTAAAAAACAAACAAAAAACATATTAGGCCTACACTGTAAATGACATGAACACAACATAATTAAATTATTAATCGCAATTATTTGTATGACAATTATCTGCATTTCTCTTCTGCTTTAGTTTGACTAATCTAGTTTATGCTTTAATCTCGCCATTGTGTTTATGAATATTGAGGCTTTTATGATGTTGCTGAGTTGTAACTCACTCTGGATAAAAGCGTCTGGACTGCTGTGCTGATCTCAGATCAGGCCTCGTTCGCTCTGATCGTCCTCAATTACAACACGCAGGAATCCTGTCCTGCAACAGCACAGCTTTAACCTTGAGACGCATCTAAAGTCCTGAGTAAAAGAGCACACACACACACACACACACACACACACACACACACTCACAGACACACACACACACACACACACACACACACACACACACACACACATACACACACACACACACTCACAGACACACTCACAGATACACAAAAGCCTGAGCAATCAAATCATCTATACACTTATTATTCAGATGATGATATGAATCATTTCTATTTCACTTAACACTCGCAATAGAGATTTTTCCTTTACAAGAGACTCTTTCTTTTAATATAGACATTCAGAATCTTTAGACATAGATATTATGTTTGTCTGGTGACTTAAGAAATCAAGTCTTGTTTTCTGTCAAAATTATGCAAGTTTTTGCTTAAACCAAGAAAAAGTTTCTGCAAATGTGATAAAAAAATAATAATAATCTTGTTTCCCCTATGAATTCAATTTATTTTTCTGACTCCATTGGCAGATACTTTTTCTTGTTTTAAGCAAAAAAGCATAATTTTACACTTTTTAAGACCTCTAATATCTTTATAATATCTTATAAATATCTTCTAATATCATGTTGCTTCTCCGGTAAATGAAAAAT
>CM038637.1:929175-931675 GCA_021554675.1 Leuciscus idus
CCCCACCACCACCAGGATGGTCCCGTCCATACCTCCCAGGGGGGTCGGCTGCGCCCCTGCCTTCATCTTTAGGCAGGAATTGCAGATCCGATACTCTCGGATTATGCACTACGGACGGGGCCTACGCCAAATGACTTTGTAGATTATCAGCTTGCTGAGCTGTCAATAAATGTATGGTTTATTGAAATAACTCTCCCGAGTCTTTCTGGTAGAACTGGGAAACCAGGGAAACTAGGCACGAAACCGATGGAAAATTACGAATCAAATTTCACGTTGAATGCTACCGCATCCGGGGCAGCCGATGCGCCAGCATTGGGGAACCTGGATGCTGGTGAGAAATATGCTACTGGCCGAAGAAATCAAAGAAAGATCGTCACGCCGAAAATGGAAATTCGAATTGCTGCATGGAATGTACGAACTGGTCACCATGTTGGCCAAAAATAAATCATTGCTAAGGAGCTGCTGAGCTGCAAAATCGACATCGCAGCGCTATCGGAAGTACGGCTCACTGGATCAGAGCAGATCCATTGAACCGTTGAACCGCCATCTATCGACGACCAGATGACACTATACTACTCAGGTGGCGACAAACGAGAGGCGGGAGTTGGATTCATGGTTGCCCGCCGCACAGTCGGGAGTGTCGTCTCGTTCCAGACGATCTCTGATCGACTTGCGGTCCTTACCATCAATGGCACCACCAAAACCCACCTTGTCGCCGTCTATGCACCGACCGAGACAAACCCGGAACCGACAAAAAATGATTTCTACAACCAACTGCAACTTACGTTGGACTCGATTCCGCAGACCGAACTGATCATATTGGCTGGAGATTTCAATGCCCACATTGGCACTGATCGATCTGGCTGGGAGAATACAATGGGTTGTTTTGGACACGGTGTGATCAACGACAATGGTCTGCGCCTCTTGTCCTTCGCCAGTGCCAACAGCTACATCATTGGGAATAGCCACTTTCAACATCCAAAGAAACACCAACTTACGTGGCGTAATCCAGCTGGCAATGACTCCGCGATGTTGGATTACATCCTGATCAACTCTCGTTTCCGATCATCACTCAAGGACGTCCGTTCGATGCGCGGCCCAGACTGTGGATCGGATCATTACCTCGTGCGCGCTGTGATCAAGCTTCGACTACATAGAACCAAAAGCAAATCGTGTTCATCAGCCAAGCTAGATTGGAAATGCTTGTTGGATCCCGTTCGCAAGACTGAATTCCAAATAGCACTATCCAACCGTTTCGCAGCACTGGCTCCATCCGAAGACGTCAACGTCGAAGAACAACAGCTTTCAAACGCCATCATGAAATGCGCAAAGGAATTGTGCCCTCCCGCTCGTCGCCGAACACAGCCGTGGATATTGGATGAGTGTCTCAGTATGGTAGACGAACGGAAGCGAGTGAAGCTGGTCGACTTTGAGCGATACCGCCAGCTTAATAAGGACATCCGATGCCAAATGAAAGAAGAACGAGAGGCTTACTGGAACCAAATAGCAGCTGACTTGGAGGTTGCGGCCTCAAAGCACGAGTACCACACGCTTTATCGAACCCTTCGACGACTGAGCGGAAAGGCTAAATCAACGAACGACAACATCCGGAAAGCCGAGGGCACCTTCGTACGATCATTGACGGAGCGTCTACAACGTTGGAGGGAGTTCTTCGAAACGTTGTACAATCACGACCCACCACAAGGAACTTCGGCGGAGCCGCCACAAATCGAGCCACCAGAGGACGCGATGTCCGATGCCGAACCGACGCTCGTAGAGGTAAAGGCGGCCATCCGGACTTTGAAAAATGGCAAAGCACCTGGTGTGGACGCGATTACCACAGAAGCGATCAAGGCTGGTGGAGACGTTCTTCTCCAGCTAGTACACCTTCTCCTGCAAAACATCTGGCGTACGGAGAAAATACCAAAGACATGGAAAATACCAAACGACATCATCCCGATCTTTAAGAAAGGCGACAATCGGGAATGCCAAAACTACCGTGGCATTAGTCTACTCTCAATCGTCGGCAAGGTCATCATGAAAGTTATCCAAGCACGCCTGCAGAAACACCGTGAGCAAACGAGTAGAGAGGAGCAATCCGGCTTCAGACCACAACGGGGGTGCTGTGACCAAATATTCAGTCTCCGCCAGGTGATGGAGGAGCGAATTCGATGTGGAAAGCGGACGGTCATCGTCTTTATCGACTTTAGATCCGCCTTTGACTGCGTCGATTGGCAAGCACTTTGGACGACGCTGGAGACCGAGCACATCCCATCGAAAGTCATCAAGCTCCTGCAGGAAAACTACAATGGATCGTCAAGCCAAATACGCATCCGAAACAAACTATCTGCTGAACTTACCATCCGCACTGGAGTACGCCAGGGAGACGTCGCCTCACCATTGCTCTTCAACATCGTTGTCGACGCAATCATGAGGAAAGTCTTCGAGGGTAGGCGAGGAGTCCAGTTCAACGAAAATGGCTCATCAGTAACGGATCTTA
>CM038637.1:934175-944175 GCA_021554675.1 Leuciscus idus
CCAATAATAAAGCAGATTATTCCAGAAACTCACTGTTTATTATACAACAGTGCCAGACACACACACACACACACACACACACACACTCACACTCTCACACACACACTCACACAGAGCCTTGAAATAGTGCCTCATGTTGATGTGCGTGGGGAAAGAGCTGTGATTGTAGTCAGTCTTGAGTGAATTTTTATTTTTTTTTATGTAACAATTTTCTATAAAGCCTGTGATTTCCCTCAGAAGAAGTGAGGCTTCACGCTGACCTCTGCGAGATGATGTCGGCCTCAATCGCACATGATTTCTGCGTGTCTGTGGAAGAAAGGCTTTAACCGTGTGAACGCTGAAGGAATGAAGATGCTCATGAATAATGAATCGCTCGCTTTGAGAGTCTGTCGGGTTTGTTTGGATGAATCTTGAAGCTGGTATGAGTGTAATATATCAGGCTAATGATTTATAGTCTCACTGGTTACATATTAACTGGTTAGGATCCCTGGTTTGGTCACTAATACAGTTATCATTTGATTCACAGTGTGTTTACTGAGGGTCAGGTCTTCAGCAACTTTTAACTCTAAAACGTTCATCAGAATGAGCCTTTTTGCTTTAATGATTTGAGTGCATGTTCTTCAAACAAATATTCTCACTCTATTCACTCTAAACTGTAATGTGGACTCGTGCTTTGAAACGATATAGAAATAAATGTGAATTGAATTGAAATGACTTCCATTCTAAAGACCATTTTCAACATCCTACATTTTTGCATTGAATAATCATGTTTCGCTTGGAAATGCGTCTTTTTATGGAAGTAAAATGTGATGTTCTTCCTCTGAGTTTTGTCTCATTTTGTCTCATTTCAGTACAAAAATCGAAACATTTTTACATCAAGATGCATTTGTTAGAGATGCAAAATGAGAAACTGTTCAAAATATAGAGAGTTTTTTGCTGAGAACAAGAACAAATCTGCCATGGAGTCCGAGAAACCAACTTGATTTAAAGAGGAAATTTAGATTTTTCTTGTTCTCAGCAAAAAAAATTATTATTATTTTTGGACACTTTCTCAGAAAACAAGACTCGTTTATGCATGTCCGTTAGATGTGTCTTGATTTAAGAACGTTGATATTCTGGAAAGCACACACACACACTGAGGAAGAACATCACTTAGCGCAGTGTTATGTTCCAGACGAGACACATTTAGTAAATATCACAGAGCTCAAGTCTCTCAGTGTCTTACTGTGATTGTACATGTGTAATGGGATATTAAATTACCCAGCGTCCTCCTCTCCACCCGGACCCAGGCCATCTGTTCCTGTGTTCTGAAGCGACACACACACACACACACATCAGGTGATGAATAAGCCTTCATCTTCACACCTTCAGTCTGTTTTCTAGGATGTTTCTGGATGATTTTTGGATGTGTTTGTTCCTCAGACTGTGATTGTGTTGTCGAGAGGCTTCATGGGACGTGCTGAAGGTCCTCTGGGACGCTGAGAGCTCGGCTTGTTTATTCTCATGCAGTTCAGAGCAAATTGCAGTTCACTGAGGAAAGGAAATGACAAGCAGCTTTGGTGAAAATAGCCTTGACTCAGAGACACGCTGGTAAACATCACAGGGTTTAGACCTCGGCGTAAACTTGTGTTTGTGCTGCACTGTTAATCAAAATCGGGATATTGCTTAGTGCAGTTATCAAACCGTAAAGACTGTGATTTAATAAATAAATGCATCACTGTGTTCATCTAAACGCGTGCAGCTCGTGATCCGCCGGTGTTTTCCCTAAACTATCACGTTTTGTCCCGTTCGCTCCCGCAAATTTGCCCGTAGGGAAGAGGTCTATGTGGATTCTTCAGTCCCGATTCTGTCCATTTTTTCCTATTTCCGCTTCAGATCTCCATTGACAAAATTGTGCATTCTGTTTGTTATGATTAGAGAATTATATTGCTAATTATATAATATTATATTATAAAACTTGGTGTTTTGTTATCTGGTGGTGTACAGGCGACTCCTACTTCTGCTGCGTGATCAATCTCAAATACACTGATGATTACTACATTTGCTGAAATGTGCATTATATAACAAAAGCATGAAAATATTAGATCTCACAATGCAATCCACTAAACTTTTATTTCCAAAGTGACAAATGAACAGGAAATGATATTAGCTGTGTTTTTTTTTTTTTTTTTTTACAAATTTTTGACTCATTTTATTTGTTCTGACTCCCAAAATTTGGTTATATTTTATCTTAAAAAAAAAAAAAGCATTTAAAAATGCATGGATTAAATATACTGATATAAGTTCATGTCACTTTTTTTTTTTTTTTTAAATGGGCCTTGGCGATATATCAGTCGAACACTAGTATGCATAACTCAGTGTACACTGTGCAGTGTGCAGAAAAGCTAGAATTTCATTCTGAACAACAGATGTGTTTATCAGAGAGACTGCATGGAAACATTCAGTCTGGTTTATTCTCTGGGTTTCCTCCAGGTCTCTCCCGACAGATCTCATTATATGAGTATGTAAAAGTTGACTGGTCTCTTTACGAGCCGCGTGTGCAAACTGAGCGCTGTCGGAATAAGAAATAAGCTACTTCCAGATTTCAGGATTACAGACAACTATGGGCCAGTTTGAGAGAAGAGGCTGTTTGAATCGATGAGGTTTGGGTGAAAGTCCACGGGGTGTGTTTCCAGATCTGGCAGGAGAACTGGCAGGAGAGCTGGCAGGAGAACTGGCAGGAGAACTGGCAGGTGTCTCATTTCTTTGATCAAATGTCTCATCTGAACCTCACTGCCTGTATTTTGTTCTCCTCAACCTCTGTACAACCCCAGACACTGGCAGAAAGACGGCCTGTGTGTGTGTGTGTGTGTGTGTGTGTGTGAGCAGCACGATTACATTCGTCTGTCCTTCCCAGAACACTGAACATTGAACTTGGGCTCTGCACAATTTTTTTTCTTTGAAAATCTCTTCTACTCAGCAAGACTGAGTTTATTTGATCTAAAATACTGTATAAAATAGTGAAATATTATTCTAATGTAAATCATCTGTTCTCTATGTGAATATATAGTAAAGTGTCATTTATTCCTGTGATCAAAGCTGAATTTTCACATAATCCTTCAGAAATCACTCTAATATGATGATTTGATGCTCAAGAAACATTTATGATTATTATCAGTTTTGAAAACTATGGAAGCTTGTTTCCACCACAAAATAAAAAAGGTAATTGCGACTTTTTATCTCAGAATCGCTTGATATAAAGTAGCAATTGCGAGTTATAAAGTCCAATTTTAAGGGAATAACAGACTCACTTTTATCTTACAATTCTGACTTTTATCTCACAATTGCGAGTTATAAAGTCAGAATTGCATGATATAAAGAAGTATATTTTCTTAGAGAAAAAAAGTCACAATTATCTTTTAAAATGTTTTATTCTGTGGCGGGAAGTTGGGAACAAGCTTCCATAGAAAACAGTTCATATGCTTGTGGAAACTTAGTTTTTTCAAGATTCTCTGTTGAAGAGAAATTTCAAAAGAAATTTGCAGATGCGTGTCACAGAGCAGAGGAGTGTCTCTGATTGGCCGGTTCTGAAGTGGTTCCCCGTAAATAGACTCTCGCAGATCTTCTTCACATGAATTACGGTCTTCTGAAGCGAGTCCGCGTGCTGATATTGTCTTTTCTCTGTAATCCACTGCTGGGAAATTGATTTGTTTGTTGCTCGCTGAAGTTGGCTATTGAAAAATGTATAAATGTCAGCGTGTGTCAGGCTCCTGTAACCATAAAGACAAATAAATGAGCGTCTGGAGACATCTGTGCCACATCTGTCAGAGCGAGCGAAGCATCCTCACACACACGGTTTCTGGAGGTGTGTGTGTGTGTGCAGTAATAGCGAGCGCAGTCTGTGTGTGTATCTCTCTGTAATTAACCCTCTGTGACCCGATCTAGAGTCTCTGAGAGCATCATTAAACCTGCGCTGATGAACGACGACTAGATTATGAATAATTGTATTATACATAAGGGCTTTGTCACTAATAAAGTCGTACGTTCTCCTGTACAATAGTAATATATTTCCGTCACAATTTCTTCAAGTTAAACTGAACTTTTATTTTGGCGGGTTGTTGTGAAAGACCTTTGAGATGCTCCGTGTCTGATGATCATTTTATCAAATTAAATGGTGAGATGCTTTTTTGTTTCCGGGTGAATTATTCCTTCAAGATGAATACAGTCAATCAAATGTCTTTACATTTCAGTGCGTTCAGCTGGGTCAAAGGTCGCCATAGATGATTGCCTGTATCTCGATCCGTTGATGGATTGAAATATTCAATGCATCATTTGTTTATGTGTATTATTGGTTTATGAGTGTGTGATTGAGACTTACACACATCAGCATTGAGTGACTCATGGTGTTATTTTGATCACTTGCTCTGCAGCTGAAGGAGTGTTTCACAGTGACGGCGTGTCGAGAGTGACTGATGTGCGTGAGCTTTCTGCTAATTTAATTTCTAATTGAAACTGAAACAGCTGCTCAGTTCTTATGAGCTTTGAATATCATTTATTATACAGCATCTCCTCTCCAGATCATCTGATATCAATAACAAATGTGATTTCCACTGTTAATAATCACCAAGAGCGTCATGTTTGGGCAGCGAGGTGTGCTTGGGAGTGCTAGTTTAGAGAAAATAAATATAAATAAATATAGATAAATTACAGAAATAAGATTAACTAACGAAATTGGATTAAATTTAAAAATTATAAAAATTATAAAATTATAAAAATTATAAAAAAATACATTTTGATTTAAATAAATAAATAATAAATAAATATACACATTTGATTAAAGTAATAAAAAATAAAAAAACCCCATAAAATTTAAGATTTAAAAAAATATAATTATATATACGTTTATACCCTTTAGATCATCTGATATCAATAACAAAAATAAATATACATAAATAATACAAATTAGATTAAATAAGTATAAAAAATTATCAAAATAAATCTAATTTGATTTAAATAAATAATAAATAAATGTATAAATAAATGCATTTGATAAAAATAAATAAATCTTTTTTTAAATTAATAAATAAATTAGATTTAAAATTATTTAATTAAAATGATTTATCAATTATTTAAAATAAAATTGTTTATCTTTTATTTAATTAATTAATTCATTTATTTGATTAAATAAATAAATCGATAAAAAGAAATAATTAAAAAATAATCTCACAGCACAGCACTGATGTAATGTTATAGAAACTAAATATTTTCCGGATAATATTTTACACATATTTATAATATACATTTTTCACAGTATTGATAAGGGCCTTTATACATGAAAAAATATTATAGCTGCCTTTTTAAAGTCCCTCATATTGATATTAAAGGGGTCATGAACTGGATTGTTTTATTATTTTATAATGTTGCCTGGGGTGCCCTTATAATGTTAGTATGATTTTTACATCAAAAATTGTCATAATTTATAAATAAAAGCCATTTTTCCAGGCCTGATTTCAGCCTCAGATTTGAACGCTCTGTTTTAAGGGGCGTGTCTGTGTGAGACTGCAGTGTAAACGCCCACTGCTGTGATTGGCTGACATGCTTGCATATGAAATAGCTAGTATTACATGAACTCTCTCGAAAACTTTTACTACGTTTTTACTATTACAGCTATCGAGATTAACAAATCGTGAAAAGTATCGTTTAAAGCATTATATTTAAATCTATTCCATCACATGAAAGGTTGCAGCATGATGAGCACTGATGAGCAGATGACAGACAGTCTGTTGATCGCGTGAATAAAGATCTTATCATTGCAACGCAATTTTTGCACTCTCACAAATGCTTACACCAAATCACAATGCAAACACGATGTGAATACACAGTAAGAGCTTCGTTGTGTAGTGTAACAGTGTCATTATTTCATCACGAGTTTGGTAAGT
Organism: Leuciscus idus; assembly: GCA_021554675.1. Lineage (NCBI taxonomy): Eukaryota > Metazoa > Chordata > Actinopteri > Cypriniformes > Leuciscidae > Leuciscus > Leuciscus idus. Next base: position 940,094 of record CM038637.1, read on the forward strand.
GTCCAGATCAGCTCTCGCGGCTCGCGCTGTGCTGTTTGATTGACAGCTTGGGCGATTGGAAAGGGATCGTTCTTTGATCGCTTTCAGTTTAAAAAATATTATTTTCATAATTCTACGAGAAATTATGTGAAGTTGATCGTTTAGTCACTGATCCATAAACAGTACTGAACGATTTTAAGAGAAATATCTGAACTTGAATAATTACACAGAAATCACTGATCGCAGATCAGGCATTAGAATACACATGGTTACTTACATGTTGCTGGCAGATCTGTGTCGGGAAATTGTGATTGACTGATTTAATAAAGTTTAACCATGCTGGAATCTGAAGGAAGCTTATGCAGACTGTCTTCTTCCACAAACAGGCACTGCACAATATTTAGTAAACAGCATGTTTATTGCTTGGAAGTAGCTCGATCCGGTTTAGCAATTATCATGTCGTCCTATGTTATTTAGCATGTTTGGGTGAATCGGTGGGCGGGGCTAAACAGGCCGTGTTGAAGTAGGCGTTGATCTTCTTTTGTGGAGGCGGTGTTTTATCCTCTTTGACGTCATAGTTCCCCACTTTGAAAAACGAGTCGTTTGCTGAGCCTGATGTCTATAAAAGCTTTTATTGGACTAACAAGGTAGTTTTCAGTTCTGAAACTTACAGGATATTATTATAGTATGATGATCTCTTATGTCAAAAGCTCAAGGAATTTTTGATTTCTCAGTTCATCACCCCTTTAAGATATTAAATATGATATTAAATATGCGCAGGTCGGTTTATTAGAGGAAGTTCTGGTCAGTCTGAAGGAACAGTTTTCCCTCTTCTGATGAATATTATCAGACGTAGTGTGTGTCCCGTTCAAAGAGCCACTGAGCTTTGATCTTCAGCCCTTTGAGAGGATGTGAGGACACACACACACACAGCAACCGGGAGGGTGTCGCCATGGTAACGGGAGGCTGTTTAACACAGGGTTGATGTTGAATCAGGTGTCGTCAGGTATATATATATATATATGGGCTGAATTGTTGTGCGATTCATTGACCTGATGTGAGTGTGTAACAGTGTGTGTCCTTTTCAGGAGGTTTTTTGCAGAGGAAGTGATGTCATATTCCTCAGGTCAAGAGGTCAAGGGTTATCTGATTGGTTAGTTAACCCCTGCTACACATTATGCCACACACAGAGAGCGTCTTCCTCTATTGATGGTCCCTCTGTGTATTCTGAGTCGATATTCATTTTCAGCACTAATATTATTATATTATAATAGATGTTTTACCATTGATTGCTTTAAAACTGTAAAGTGTGGCCTACTAATATTTATATACTAATATTTTGTGTGTATACATGTGTGTGTTTGTGTGTTTGTGTCTGTATATAAGTGTGTGTGTGTGTGTGTGTGTATGTATATATTATATATGTGTGTGTGTGTGTGTGTGTGTATATGTGTGTGCGTTTGTGTGTGTGTGTGTGTGTGTGTGTGTGTGTGTGTGGCTGTGTGTGTGTGTATGTGTATGTGTGTGTGTGTGTGTGTCGTCCTCGATGCTCTGATGAGGTCATGAGTGTGTGTGTGTCGTACTCGATGCTCTGATGAGGTCATGAGTGTGTTTGTGTCATCCTTGATGATGCTCTGATGAGGTCATGAGTGTGTGTGTGTCGTACTCGATGCTCTGATGAGGTCATGAGTGTGTTTGTGTCGTCCTCGATGCTCTGATGAGGTCATGAGTGTGTGTGTGTCGTCCTCGATGCTCTGATGAGGTCATGAGTGTGTGTGTGTCGTCCTCGATGCTCTGATGAGGTCATGAGTGTGTGTGTGTCGTCCTCGATGCTCTGATGAGGTCATGAGTGTGTTTGTGTCATCCTCGATGATGCTCTGATGAGGTCATGAGTGTGTGTGTGTCGTCCTCGATGCTCTGATGAGGTCATGAGTGTGTGTGTGTCGTCCTCGATGATGCTCTGATGAGGTCATGAGTGTGTTTGTGTCGTCCTCGATGATGCTCTGATGAGGTCATGAGTGTGTTTGTGTCGTCCTCGATGATGCTCTGATGAGGTCATGAGTGTGTTTGTGTCGTCCTCGATGATGCTCTGATGAGGTCATGAGTGTGTGTGTGTCGTCCTCGATGATGCTCTGATGAGGTCATGAGTGTGTGTGTGTCGTCCTCGATGCTCTGATGAGGTCATGAGTGTGTGTGTGTCGTCCTCGATGCTCTGATGAGGTCATGAGTGTGTTTGTGTCGTCCTCGATGATGCTCTGATGAGGTCATGAGTGTGTTTGTGTCGTCCTCGATGATGCTCTGATGAGGTCATGAGTGTGTGTGTGTCGTCCTCGATACTCTGAGGTCATGAGTGTGTGTGTGTCGTACTCGATGCTCTGATGAGGTCATGAGTGTGTGTGTGTCGTACTCGATGCTCTGATGAGGTCATGAGTGTGTGTGTGTCGTACTCGATGCTCTGATGAGGTCATGAGTGTGTTTGTGTCGTCCTCGATGATGCTCTGATGAGGTCATGAGCTCACGGGTCGTGATGGAGAATGTGAACCTCATCTCCGGCTCTGTGCGCGATCATCAGTGGCCTGAGCATTAGCTGGACTCAGCAGTTTCTCGCGCTGCAGTCTCATTACATTTATAGGCCGAGACCGTGAGGAACAAAACAAATTAATTGCAGGCGTTGCGATAGTGTTGAGCGGATAAATCAGCTCCGGGACGACGGCTTCATGAGCCGTAGGAGCCGAGGAGGGGCTCGCTTTAATAGCACTAGATAAAAACGTTGGGATACTTGATTTTCTCCTCCGACTGGCGTTATTCAGTGTGTGTGTGTGTGTGTGATATGTGAAGGTAATCCGATCGGTGTATTTCATGCCATGCGGAATCGTTCATTTTCTGCCCATTTTTCCTCTCCATCCTTTCTTTTTTTTTCTTTCAATCTCTTGCCTTGTAAATTCGGCTAAAAGAAGGAGATATTTCAGGCCTATAAAAACGTCCCGCATGCTTCACTTGAGTGTAATAAAGAGTGTTCGGGGTCTCAATCAGGAGGGAATATAAGTGTGTGTGTGACCTTACAAGGGTCGTGAGCCCTGAACCCTTGACCTCACAGAGGTCACGACCCTGCTCAAGGAGAGGCTGGTCGTAAATCTGTTTTTGTGTGTAAGTGCTCTTTATTTGACTGGACTGACGTTCAAGTTCAAACATTTTTAATCAAAATTTGATTAAAAATACAAATAATCATATATAATTCCAGTATACTGTAACTGAACAGATTTAAATGTACCGTAGTAATGACAGTCTGACAAATATAGTGATGTAAATCATTTATACCGTCATTATATATCGTGCACCCCTAAAACTGCTCAATATTAAAGGGATAGTTCACTTTGAAATTAAATTTTGGTATGTTTTAGCTTACCTCAAGGGCATCCAAGATGTAGGTGTCTTTTTTTCCGCAGTAGTTTCAATTTTGATATTTTCTATCCCTTTAAAGCATTAATGCATTATAAAATTAGCATTATTTTCTGTGAAGCTGCTTTGGAATGTTTCTTGTGAAAAGCACTGTATGAATAAATCTGACTTGACGCTGGCGCATGAATCTCTGCAAGCTATTTTTAAAAACTAGTATGCAGTTTACAGTAGATACAGTATTGTGTGAAGTGTGTGTGTTTTTGCTTTCAAAGACAAACTGAGATCAGCTTAGACCAACAGGAGCAAAGAAATATAAAAGAGCAGCAGAAAACACACACACACACACACACACACACACACACACACACACACACACACACACACACACACACTTGGGAACCTGGGAATGCTGTAAGCTCAGTCTGGATGTGTGCCAGTGCGGTCCGTGACGGGACTGTTCAGTGTGTGTGTGTGTGAGGCGTTCAGTGTGTGTGAGGCGTGTTGACCCTGTGACCTGAGAGGGTTGAAACGGAGGCCACTGAGAGAAAAGAGGCATCACATGACCAGCTGGTGTGTGTGTGTGTGTGTGTGTGTTTAGTAACGTCAACAGTGAAATCTCCTTGTTTAGATATAAACTCAGATTTGTGAGATACACCGCAATGGAATTTTGTGGAACAAAGTCTGAATTATGTGATTAAAACGTC
>CM038637.1:951675-954175 GCA_021554675.1 Leuciscus idus
ATCCTCTCCTCTCGTTCCTCTTTCCTCACTTGTATTTGGCTTTTAGTCGGAGCCGTACGCTTAAATTGTGCTTGAACTCCACAGTCACTCTTTCTCTTAATGGCTCGCTTCCACTAAAAACGAACGACGTGTGTGTGAATCTTCATGGCTGTCCGAGGAACCGTTCCTCCACCGGATTATTACCCGTTTGATATCGCGTTATCCGCACAGCCTCCTGAAGATCTGCAAGGCTTTTACAAGGGAAACCAACACATGTTGAGCAGATCAGGCTCGCATTATGGCCTGGCAGGAGGGGTCAGGAGCGCTTGGGATCAAGGACAAGCTAGAGCGAATACTCCCGGTCCTATTCCCGGTCCTCCTCCTCCTCCTCCTCCTCCTCCCTCGGCTCATGAGATCAGCCGCTTGTACAGGGATTCTCTCTCCAGCAAGATGATCCCAGACACTCAGCGTATCCGCAGCAGAGCCGCTTCTCCCGCTTGCTTCGGGATCGACTCCAGGTATCAGTCCGAACACGTTTACGGTGAGGTGAACGGTTTCCCCTTGGAGTCGTCCACTTGTATAGTTGTGGATCCCATGGATGGGAATATTCCTCGGGGAACACAGGCGTACGGTTCTGTCGCTTCCCAAAGAATGCCTTACGATCCTTCGTATGATCCGGGATCCTCCATGTTGCCGGCCGCTCCGACTCCGCTTTCAACCGGGAATCATCCGTCAGGATCTGATCCGAAGCGAAACGTGGATCCGGGATTTCTCTCTCTCCTCCGTACGGAGGGTCTATCAGAAAGCACTATAACTCTTCTCCTCCAGCATGGGTTTGACTCGACCTCAATGCTCACAATGATGGAAGATCACGATATCCGCTCCGTGGCTCCCAATCTGGGACAAGCACGTGTGTTGTCCCGTTTAGTAATCAATTGTAAGTCGGGCGCGACCGGAACGACATCCATCCGAGGTCGATCCAACAGCTTCAGCCATCGGAGTGATCTTTACATGCAACCTCAAGCGCTCAACATGGATTCCCATCTCATCCAACAACCTCCCAACGCAATGCAATCCGTTTCTCCCAGAATGGGAGAGTTTTTAGGACGCCGACCGAGCAGCGCTCCGTCTCAACATCTCCTGGAAACCTCAACATATCAAACCGGTCGGACAATGGGAGGTCTCCCGATCAATCCGAGTGGATTCGCCACTCCTCATCCTCAATCCCGACCGTTATCGATGTATAACGCTCACACCGGTCTGGCCATGTCGGCTCTTTCCGCTCAACAACAGAATCCGAACGCCCCGGGAATGGCTCCCAAAACCTTCTCCAGCTCATACTCTCCCATGGAGTTAATGAAACGTCCTCCGAATCTTCCTCTCTCTCCGGCTCTCAGTCCTCATCACAGCCCTCAGTTAATGCGGAAAGGAGTCGCTCCGGTGGAGAATAACGTTCTTCCGGCGTCTTCTTCCCACCAGCATCAATCCGTTAATCCCAATAATAAACTGGCCCGCCGAACCGGACCACCCGTCATCGTATCCACCATGGCTTCTCCCGACACAAGTAATGTTCTTCTGTCTTTCCCTACATTTCTCTTCACTAGTTTTACCTTCATGCGTTAGTGCTTGTTGATATTCAGGTGTTGTTTATTCTTTGTCAAGTCAAGCCTTCATTTATACAGCGCTTTACCAATACAGATCGTTCCAGAGCAGCTTTACTGAGATAATAGGAGATTACAGTAACAGAGATTGTGGGAACACTTTATTTTGATGGTCCCTTTTGAACATTATACTGACTATAAGTAACTTTGCAACTACATGTCAGCTAACTCTCATTAGAGTATTAGTAGAGTATTAGTAGACTGTTTAATATCTGCTAACACTTTATTGTGATGCTCCCCAACAGACATTATACTGACTATAAGTAACTTTGCAACTACATGTCAGCTAACTCTCATTAGAGTTTTGGTAGAGTATTAGTAGAGTATTAGTAGAGTGTTAGTAGAGTGTCTGTTTAATAACTAATAACTCTATATTTTGTGATGCTCCCCAACAGACATTATACAGTAACTTTGCAACTACATGTCAACTTATTCTTACCCTAACCCTACCACTCTACTAACACTCTACTAATACTCTACTAATACTCTACTAAAACTCTAATGAGAGTTAGTAGACACGTAGGTGACACTTTACTTATATTCAACAGAATGTGTTAAAGGACCATCAAAATAAATGAAACAGAGATTGATTCTGTTGACTATAAGTAACTTTGCAACTACATGTCAACTAACTCTCATTAGATTATTAGTAGAGTATTAGTAGAGTGTTAGTAGAGTATTAGTAGACTTTCTGTTTAATATCTGCTAACTCTTTATTGTGATACTCCCCAACAGACATTATACAGTAACTTTGCAACTACATGTCAACTTATTCTTACCCAAACCCTACCAGTCTACTAACACTCTACTAATACTCTACTAATACTCTAATGAGAGTTAATAGACACGTAGGTGCAACT
>CM038637.1:959175-966675 GCA_021554675.1 Leuciscus idus
CATTCTACAAGACTACTTTTTGTCATGGTTTAGATGTTTTCTGTTAGATAAGTATCAGGTTTTGCATAATGATTAAAATCAAATACTAAAATGTTGTTAGAAAGGGAACTCATGGATCAATCAGTGTTTGATTGATAATTAAAAAATCTAACAAAATAAGGAATGGATAGCCATAACTCAAAACACTTTATACAAACATTTTTACAGACTCTTTTGTATTTTTTTCATTTATTGATTTTATTTTGCTTATTCTCAAAATTTGCTCTGTTGCAGTCTTACCAGTTAATTTCCCATTTTTAGTGTTGCACTCAAAATGTTTGGAGATTAACCCCTTCATTGCTGGTTTTTTTTTTCTTTTTTGTTTTGTTTTTTTCTTCACAGCTGATTTGTTAAATATTCTCAGAGTTTCGTTTTTTTTTTTTGTGCTGGGCAACAATTAATCGCGATTAATCGCATCCAAAATAAAAGTTTGTGTTTACATAATATATGTGTGTGTACAGTGTATAATTATTTTAAATAAATACACACATATGCATATATATATATATATAAAAAATCTTAAAATGTATGCATATGTGTGTGTATATAAAATAATTATACACTGTACACACACATATATCATGTAAACACAAACTTTTATTTTGGATGCGATTAATCGCGATTAATCGTTGCCCAGCACTATTTTTTTTAATATATTATTTAAATATTGGTAATTTTTGACTGTAAAGGTACCAGGTGTTTTTTATCCTTTAAAATATCCAGATCATGTCCATGATTTGATGGGATGGGGGTGTCATCCAATTCCGATGAAGCAAAAATAATAATAATTCAAAACGTAAATCTCTTCGGTCCGTCGGGTTAAAATGACATCGGACATGTAAAGTTTTGTTGCTCCCGGAAGTAAACATTTTTTTTATTTCATCAATAGATAAATGATGTGTACATCTTACGGATAGAACCTTCATGATGAAAATGATGATTTATCATGTTATATATAAATTATATATGATTTATCTCCAACCGCTGTTGTCAAAAAGTGTGAAGACGTAGAAAAGACGTCCTCTCTCATGACATTTACATTTACATTTATTCATTTAGCTGATGCTTTTATCCAAAGCGACTTACAATTGCTATATACAGTACCAGTCAAAAGTTTGGAAACATCACTATTTTTAATGTTTTTGAAAGAAGTCTCTTATGCTCATTAAGCCTGCAGTAAAAAACAAACAAAAAAAAAAACTGTAAAATTATGAAATATTATTACAATTTAAAATAATGGTTCTCTTTTTTAATATACTTTAAAATGTAATTTATTTTTGTGATGCAAAGCTGAATTTTCATCAGCAAGTACTCCAGTCTTTGGTGTCTTATGATCCTTCAGAAATCAGTCTAATATGATGATTTATGATCAATGTTGGAAACAGTTGTGCTGCTTAATATTTTTTTTATAACCTGAGATACTTTTTTCAGGATTATTTGATGAATAAAAAGTTAAAAAGAACTGTATTTATTTAGAATAGAAATCTTTTGTAACAATATACACTACCGTTCAAAAGTTTGGGAACAATAACTATTTTTTTTTTAAGAAATTAGTACTTTAATTCAACAAGGATGCGTTAAATTGATAAAAGGTGATGGTAACGATTTATATTGTTAGAAATGTTTTAATTTTGAATAAATGCTGTTTTAATGAATAAATGCTGTTAACGTTTTACTCATCAATGAATCCTGAAAAAAGTATTCCAAAAAAATATATTAAACAGCACAACTGTTTCCATCATTGATAATAACTGAGTATCAAATCATCATATTAGAATGATTTCTGAAGGATCATAAGACACCAAAGACTGGAGTACTTGCTGATGAAAATTCAGCTTTGCATCACAAAAATAAATTACATTTTAAAATATATTAAAAAAGAGAACCATTATTTTAAATTGTAATAATATTTCATAATATTACTGTTTTTTTTGTTTTTTTTGTTTTTTTTTTAACTGCAGGCTTGATGAGCATAAGAGACTTCTTTCAAAAACATTAAAATTAGTAATGTTTCCAAACTTTTGACTGGTACTGTATGTCAGAGGTCGCACGCCTCTGGAGCAACTAGGGGTTAAGTGTCTTGCTCAGGGACACATTGGTGTCTCACAGTGGATTCGAACCCGGGTCTCATGAAGTATTGTGAAGGACTTACAGTAACTGTGTTTATGTACAGGCACAGGCTACTTGTATTTATTATTTATTTATTTATTTATTGTTATATCCATATTGCTATACGGTAACTGTCTGATCTTCTGATGTGACTTGCTTGTATATCTCTGTTATGTGTGTCATATGAAGTGTCCTTAAAATTAAAGGGTTCTTGAAAGGCGCTGCTGCACTATATAAATAACACATATTATTATTGTTTATATTTAAATATAATGCGACACATTTTCGACCTCTTTAGTGGAGATGATCACAGACGACCCTGAGATTTTTCGTTGTTTTACATTCACTGCAGATATTCTTCATCATTACAGATTGCAATGACCCTGTTTTACAGTAGTTCCAGTGACAGTCACATCAAAGCCATAACCACAAGAATTATTGACATTTATAATGGATTAAAGATGCACAATCTATTCAGTCTCTTGAAATGTTGTTCATATGTATTCACTGTGTTTTTCTGACAGTCAAAATAAGTATAATCTGATGAATGATCCTGATGCGCTTATGTGTCTGCTGTCAAGTGACATTAAATATAATGATATTTTTTGTCAAGAGAATTAATGTAAGACCATGAACATGTAATCTGATAGAAAGACATTAGATGTGAGGGCAGAAACTGTGTAGAAGTCGATCCATTACGTCCTTTGATGTTTCATTCACACTGTACATTTGATACTGTAATCATTCTTGTTTCAAATCAAAGTTTGTTGTGTTTTACAAGGAGCTGAATCACTGTTGCTCTATTACAGTTTTTTCCAGCTGCTTACACACAAAATCTTTTCATGTCACACGATTTTTGAAACCTCTCACTCAAAGTGCAAAACTACATACCAAATCTCCAAAACCATAAGCTATTTCTCAGCCTTTGACTCAGTTTTCAATTGCATTAAACACTTTTTTCAAAACACTACACAATTCTCTACCTAAAACACAAAAATCTAACAGGAAGTGACTTGCTTTCCTTTTCCAAACACAACTAATCAAAATGCTACACTTATTCACCAGGTCACACACACACTCCTCACATGTGCAATAGAGCTGAAACAACTAATCGATTAAAATCGATTATTAAAATAGTTGTCAACTAATTTAGTCATCGATTAGTTGCTAAATAACTTTTATTTGCCGTAAGCGGCTCATTTCGTGCATATTTTAAATCTGCGGTGACCAAAGTGTGGCAGTAATGAGCCACCGGAGGTTTTACTCAGCCAGTACAGCAGGAGAAGTAGCGAATAGCCAATAGCTGGCCTCGTTTTATGTCACGTGCTTCCCGCACAGCTCTGGCAGCATTCAGCGAGATGGCGGAGACAGCAGTGGAGTAAGCTCGGGAAAGAAAAAGAAAAAAGCGGAAGATAAAACTAATCGAACGAAGCAGCATTCGGCAGTTTAGGATATCGCACAAGATTTGTCAACAAAGAAAACATTTCATCACTGGAGAGTTTATTTTTCGACTCCATCGATTTCGATTAATATGCGCGAGGGAGAGAGAGAGCAAGACAGCGCTCGGGTGAGTGCGCGCGCGCGGCCGGGGCTCTCTCTCTGCTCGTTCTTATATATGCCCTGTCAAGCGCGCCCTGTTAAACTGACAGGACTTTAAAACACATGCAAATGATACACTTTCACTCTATGATGGTTAAACTCTGCAATTAATCATTTTTTCTCGGAACTAATGTTTTGGTAGGAACGAAAGTTTACATCGTATGTTTCTCCGGAATCAGCCAGCGCGAAGGACGTCTATATTCCGATTGGTTGCTGGTGTTTGCCGCTGCTTGCCGCTGAACCGCGTCATAGCTCATTACCATAAAGTTGAGCTACTTTCAACTTTCTGATTGATTTCACAGCATAAGCTATAAAGCTGTTTCCCAGGTATAAGCTGTGTGTTTACAGGAAAAAAAAAAAATAAAATGCAATTTACTGCAACTGTATTCTGTTTTATTCTTATTCTTCGTGAAAATATGTTGTGCAAGATTCCTTAATAAGCTTTGTTCGGGATGTTAAACTACTTTAGGAGCCCAAAGGACTGCCATGGTGAAAACATTATTTGAAATCTCCTTGTGAAATTTGCTAGAGTATGTATGGGTCAGTGTTTTGATTGCAGAAGAGTTCGACAAAGGATTACTAACACATAATAAAACACAACTCCAGGTATGTTTTTGATGAGGATATGACATTGCAAAATGGTTAAAATCTCTAAAAAGTCTATGTTGAATGATAAAGACCCTTTGTTAATAATTTACTTGGGAAAAAATGGGCAAAACTAAAATATAAGTACATATTTCGATTAATCGTCCGATTAATCGATTATCAAAATAATCGTTAGTTGCAGCCCTAATGTGCAAACACTAATTGCTTAACTGATCACTAACCAATCACTGCTTTACTGTAGTATAGGCCTAAATAGGTCAAAGGTCAGATGATCTGTTTTGAACAATGGATTCCTGGGACCCCCGTTCTTAGATTTAGAACAACAGTGTTTACATGGTATATCCAAAAATGTACTATTATGAAAGAAGTGTTTGCCATTTGATGCAAATGCTTCATTCTGACTTGTGTTTATGGCATTTTGAATGCATTGTTATATTTTGAAGGAGATGTGAGGCATTTTGCATTTTGTGTGTGCAGTTTGGGGAATTGTGTGTAGAGTTTTGAAAAAAGGAGACATAGTTTTGAAAACGTGTGTAAGCAGTTGGAAAAAAACTGTAACATTCACACTTATGTTTCTGAGAGATTCTTTCCCTCAAACATGTGCTAGTAAGTTTAGCTGAAGAACACACACACACACACACACACACAGTGTGGAGCAGAATACTGCTCTTACTATCTCTATCCATGTATTGCAGAAATACTATAGTATAGTATGGTATTGTATAGTATTGTATAGTATAGTATGGTATTGTATAGTATGGTATTGTATGGTATAGTATGGTATTGTATGGTATAGTATGGTATTGTAGGCTGTTTTGAATTCTGCCTCTGATTGGCTCGTTCTCTTCCGTCATAATCTGCACTTCCTGTATGATGTCAGTGGGTTGAAATCAGATTCTCTGAAATCTTGTTACGTACTTTTAGAGGATAAGTGTGAGTGAGAGTGAGAGTGTGAGTGCACTACACGTGCATGTGTGTGTGTGTGTGTGTGAGTGTGTGAGTGAGTGTGTGTGTAAGTGTGTGTACGTGTAATTTCTCAAGCTTTTTTGCTTTGTTCAGATGTAGAGCATTTCCGGAGGTCACTCTGTCCTCTCAGTAAAACACTTTCATCCTTGAGATTTTCCCACCTTTATAAAACTTTGAATGCTTCATATTAAAAGTTCTATTGTTTTTTATTTATATATTATGCAGTTATTAATATACTTGTGTGTGTGTGTGTGCAGGTATCCGGCCTCAGATGGTGAACGGCCCGAATCACCCTCGTCCGCTCGTGGCGCTGCTGGACGGCCGCGATTGTACGGTGGAGATGCCGATCCTCAAAGACCTCGCCACTGTAGCCTTCTGTGACGCCCAGACCACACAGGAGATCCACGAGAAGGTGCACAAACACACACACACACACACACACACACACACACACACTCTTGTACATCTATCTTTATGAGGACATTCATTGACACAATGCAATCTCTCTACGCTTCCCCTAACCTTACCCATCACAACTAAGTGCCTAACCCGACCCCTGACCCTAAACCGACCCTTAACCTCATTATAACCTTATCCCTAAAACCAAGTCTTGACCCTCAAACAGGCCTTTAAAGGCTCTCAGACACTGAGGACCGGCCAACATGTCCTCACTTTACTCTCTTGGTCCTCACAAATACTGTATAGTTGTACAAGTGTACACACACACACTGACACTCACACACACACACACTCACTCACACACACACTGTCGGGATGACGTTACAACTAGCCGCCTGATGAACGAAAGCCGCCATGGCTTGTTGTCAGAGCTGTTTGTTGCGTAAATGTGTTTGCCGATAGGCCCAGGAAGAGATGGAATAACTTCAGTACAAAGCAGAAGATCATTAATGTCCAGGTGAATTTATTAAGACAGCTGTCTCCGCACACGTGATCCCAAATAAAGTTCAAAATAACCAAAACAAACACGGCATCAGCTCAATGAGGACTCACATCTTACAGCAGTTGACTGTACAAGCTCTGGCCCTTGGCCCGTCTCTCCCCGGCTCAACTATTCTCATTCCTTTGTGTATGATATCGTCCCGCCAAACACTAGCGGAACATACCAACAGTAGGGGTCAGTTAAATCTCATGACTACCGAAACACATTCAATGTCAGTGCTCTTACATATGCATTTAAACAGATAACATAATCACAAATAATATCATTAATCAAAGGTAAACAATATGAAAACAATCATAACCTTAAACAATCAAAATGTAAAAAACCAAAAAAATCAATGTACACAATAACGCTGTGAACTGATGTTCACATGTCGATAACCTACAGGTTCATCATCACACACACACACACACATACACACACACACACTCTCTCACACACTCACTCACTCACACACACACAATGAATGTGAGTTATTTGAGGCATCATGCAGTGCCGGCCCGAGCCTTTTGGGGGCCCTAAGCAGAACTTGATTTGGGGCCCCCCTCCCACCACGCAGAGTCACCTGTGCTTGACGATTATTGACACAATGTCACGCTATAATGTTACATTATAAATTAATACAATGAGGTTATGTCAAGTCAAGTCAAGTCAAGTTTATTTGTATAGCGCTTTTCACAATACAGATTGTATCAAAGCAGCTTCACAGTATTAAATTAAAATAATACAACAAAGTTTGTTTCAAGAGGAATTTATTGATTGATAAAATTAAATTAAATATCCCCAAAATATCCCCAACTGAGCAAGCCAAAGGCAACAGTGGCAAGGAACCGAAAAACTCCATCAAGTGACCTAATGGTGTCCTAAAACTCCATCAGGTGACCTAATGGAGAAAAAAAAACCTTGGAAGAACCCAGGCTCAGTCGGGGGCCAGTTCTCCTCTGGCATTTATGAGCTAGAGGCCGGATTGTAGTTTGAACTGTAGGATTATATGAATGCCTGGCTGAAGAGATGCGACTTTAATCTAGTTTTAAACTGGGAGAGCGAGTCTGAGCAACGAACAGTATCAGGAAGACTATTCCAGAGTTTTGGAGCCAAATGTGAAAATGCTCTCCCTCCTTTGGTGGTTCTGGATATCCTAGGTATGACCAAAAGCCTTGAATTTAGTGATCTTAAAGAGCGCGATGGATTATAGGGTGATAGAAGATCCGTTAAATAGA
>CM038637.1:971675-974175 GCA_021554675.1 Leuciscus idus
GGGTACAGGAGGTGAGCTCGGACACAGCCTTCATCTCACATCATCATCCCGGAACTAAAGTTCGATTCAGTTTGATTCTGTGAACCAACTCGAGTGACTAGTGATGATTCTTTAAGGAATCATTCTTTTAAACCAGTAAGCGGTGATCCTGCAGGCTGCTACCGCCTCCCTCTGGAGAAACAGGATCATTACACCCATCTGAGTCTGTGTGTGTGTGTGTGTGTGTGTGTGAGGGGTAGGTTTAGGGGTTCGGTTAGCGTGTGTGTGTGTGTGTGTGTGTGAGATGGGTAGGGTTAGTGTAGGGGGATATAATATGCAGTTTGTACAGTATAAAATCCATTCTGTCTATGGAATGTCCCCATTTAGATAGCTAAGTAAACGTGTGTGTGTGTGTGTGTGTGTGTGTGTGTGTGTGTGTGTGTGTGTGTGTGTGTGTGTGTGTGTCAGATGCGGCAGGGAGCGTTCCTGGTGAACACGGCGCGAGGAGGTCTGGTGGATGAGAAGGCTCTCTCTCAGGCGCTGAAGGAGGGCCGGATTCGTGGAGCGGCGCTCGATGTTCACGAGACCGAACCCTTCAGGTGACGCCAGATCTGACACCCAGCATTCCCAGCATTCCCACTTCAACTAGGAAACCTGTACAAATGTGCACTTTTGTGGTGGGAATAATGTTCAGACTGGATGATTTTTTTTAGGACTATATATTTAACAGTTATTTACATAGTTACTCTCCAGTGTTATTTTTTTTTATATTTTTTTTTATACTGTTATAGTATATTCATTTTATTATGTATTGTTGTTAGCAAATAATTAATTAGCTTTAATTTATTTTGAACCAAAAGTGACATTAAAGACATTTATAATGTTACAAAAGATTCTATTTCAAATACATGATGTTCTTTTAAACTTTCCATTCATCAAAGAATCCTGAAAAATAAAAAGTATCACGGTTTCCACAAAAATATGTTTAACATTGATAATAATCATAAATGTTTATTATATAATCATAAATCATCATATTAGAGTGATTTGTGAAGGATCATGTGACACTGAAGACTGGAGTAATGATGCTGAACGTTCAGCTTTGATCACAGGAATAAATTACACTTTACTGTATATTCACATAGAAAACATATGATTTACATTATAATAATATTTCACTATTTTTACTGTATTTTTCATCAAATAAGAGACTCTTTCAAAAACATAAAAAAATCTTAATGATTCCAAACTTTAGAGTGTAGAGTTCCTCATCTTTTGGTTTATTTACACCAGAGAATTTTGTTTTTTTCTGTGGCAATATTTGTTGTGAGAGAAAGACACAAATGCACAGAACAGAAGATTTGATATATGTTGCACTGATTTCTTAAATGAAAGTCTATTGTGTGTGTGTGTGTGTGTGTGTGTGTGTGTGTGTGTGTGTGTGTGTGTAGTTTTGCGCAGGGTCCTTTGAAAGACGCCCCTAACCTGATCTGCACGCCACACACAGCCTGGTACAGCGAACAAGCGTCTCTAGAGATGAGAGAAGCCGCCGCCACGGAGATACGCAGAGCCATCACAGGTGTGCAGTCTACATCTATATACATCAGTCCAGCTCTCATCCGTCAGCTTTCACGGGTAAACCAGTGCCATAGATTCATCAGATCAGACTTTAATCGCTATGTTGCAATTGCAAAATTGGGAATATTGCATAAAACATTTGTGAATAAAGCAGCGTGTCCATCTCAAGTGTTCAAGAGAACTAAATCATCACTTCCTGGGAAATTGGTGCAAATGATCAGTAATAGTTTCTACAATCGGGCTGTTTTCCCTCCATCATAAACGAGTGTGTCTCGAGCGTCACACAGTAAACGCTGTCATGTTCTCTGGTGCTCGGGAACACACTCATGTGCGTGAGACGCTTCTGGAGGGAATTACACCAAATCATTCTGATCACACACTTCGACTCAAACCAACATTAGAGGTGCTGCGATGTGATTGGTCCACTGCTTACTCCAGTTATCCAATCACAGCTGACGCTGAGGCAGATCGAGCGATTTATTCGGAAAATGTTTTTCCATCTTAGTTTATGGGCATTTTCAGGAAAAAATATTATCCACCTCAATTTAGTGTTTTTTGTTTTTTTATGCACATCTTGGCATTTCCAGACAACATTTCTAATGTGATTTTACAAAATTTGCATTAGAATAGATGGAGGCAAACATAGATACTGATATATATTGTATAACACATTTCACACACACAATGTTTCATAGCAGCTTTATCAAATCATGATGTTAATGTTTATAATATCTTCATGCATCTTCGTTGCATTTATCAGATTACAGCTGGACGATAATATAGGGTTTTTTATTGCAAATGAAAGATTACAGAAATTAACAGTGAGAAAAATAAAACGAGGAGGATATACTGACATCATAAGAGATTATAAGAATTAGGCCACTCAAATCAATACAAAATTACATTTTGTCAATATGAAAAAATGAAAGGCTCCTTACAACAG
>CM038637.1:981675-984175 GCA_021554675.1 Leuciscus idus
AGTCTATCACATGATCCTTTAGAAATCATTCTAATATGATGATTCATTATCAAAGTTGGAAACAGTTCTGCTGCTTAATATTTTTTCATAATAAAAAAAATAAATAAATAAGCAAATGTTTTAAAAATAGAAATCTTTTGTAACAGCAATATCCACTACTGGTCAGTCATTTGGGGTCAGTAATTTTTTTTTTTTTTTTTTTGTTGAAATAAATCAATACTTTTATTCAGCAAGGATGTGTTACATTGATAAAAAGTGATAGTAAAGAAGATTTATATTATTAGAAAATATTTTTTTATTTTGAATAAATGCAGTTCTTTTGAACCTTTTATTCATCAAATATATTAGGCAGCAGAACTGTGTCCAACACTCATAATACATCAGAATATTAGAATGATTTCTAAAGGATCATGTGATAGACTGGAGTAATGATCCTGAAAATTCAGCTTTGCATGACAGAAATAAATGATCATTTAAAGTATAATAAATTGAAAACCATTTCATTTCATACAGAATTTTTTTTCTGTATTTTTGATCAAATAAATGCAGGCTTGATGAGCAGAAGAAACTTCTTTCAAAAACATTAAAAATAGTAATGTGTCCAAACTTTTGGCCTGTACTGTATATATATATATATATATGCATAATATATTATATATTATACATATATGCATATAAGGTATTTAAATATTTAGGCCAATGCATATTTGTCAGTCATACATGAGATGGATATTAAGCACAAGCCATTTGAATAAATGCATTTTGAAAATATGATTATTTATTTAAATAAATTCAAATAGACGCAAATAGTTAATAATAAACTATGCCATAATTTTTTGAGTGCAGAAATCTGACCAGTTTCATGTAAATATGACTGTCAAATATACATCACATCAAGTTTGTTTATTTTAAAACTGTAATCCAAATAGATGGACATTTACATGCGACTCAAATCCATAAATCTAAAACTTTTTGACGCATATGTGTGTGTGTGTGTGTGTGTGTGTGTATTGACCTTATCCGCCGCCAGGATCCTGAAGGAGGCGACGACCTGCTCCGAGGTGTCCGTGTCTCCGGTCTCACGGGTCATGAAGTCCACAAAGGCCTGGAACGTCACCTTCCCGGAACCATTGGGATCCACCAGAGACATGATCCGGGCAAACTCGGCTTCACCCTGAGGAACACCAGAGAACATTCCAGCAGATCTTACACAGACAACAGGAATCACACACACATGTGCAACGACGTCTGAGGTGTTCAAGGCTCCTGTAGGAGGTCATCATTTACTTATACACTTTTAACCCCAGTTGCAGAAATACATATATCAGATGTTACAGAAACCATAATCGACATGAGAATTCATGCAGGAACATTATTCGTTATTTTACCAGATCATAACCCATAGAGATCAGACAGGCCCTGAAGTCGTCGGTCTCCATGCCACCCTTCTTCTTCTGCCGAAATCAAGAAACAAAGGATGAAGAAGAAGTTTGCATTTACATTTAACAGATGCTTTTATCCAAAGAGACAACAATATTCGTAATATGCAACGCCATATACTGTATATACTAGTAGATGATGAAAAGAAACTGCATTCAGGCGGATGAAAAATAAAGCGTAAGATGAAAGTAAATAGAGTTCATGTGACTTTAACAACATAGAAAGAAGTGTGTGTCGAATGAACACAATAAGCAACACTAAACTATTTTAACAAATGCAGGTTCTGGTCACATGACGTACAGGTTTAGTTAGTAGTACCTGTGTTAGTTTGGTTTCCTGTCAAACCTTCTGCAATATATACACACGTGAAAAACATGTTTCTATTAGTCAGGGTCAGTTCAGCGAGTTAGAGATTAAAAGTGCTCATAAACAGTTCATCATTATTTTACTTCTGGGTCTGCTAGAATACATTTACATCATTTCTGCAAGCACCCTCTGCTCTGATTGGTCAGTCAACTACAGTCTGCTGTGATTGGTCAAGCACTTAGTGTGTATCAGAAATGTAACGTCCTCTACCATCAAATAAAAAAAGGTCAAATAAAACAAGCATGGTCAATCTGTTAAAGTCACCATAAAATGTAAAACATTTATTAAATATTGCAATGTTTTTTTGTAAATGATTTATAGGTGCACATCATCATTATTGTGTTAATAATCTTGAATCAGAATAAGTTCCTCTCGCAGCATCTCTTCTCTTCTCTGATGATGTGGGCGGGGCTATAACCTGTCACTCACATGAGATCAGCCAATAGCAAACCACAACCATCCAATCATCCAATCAATTCCCCACGGACACAAACAAGCCCCGCCCACATTTGTTCTTGTTCCTGAAGCGCTTCACTCGGATATACGACACAATAGAGGAGAAAAGACTAGCGTGACTTCCATTCATACTTAAAGTTGACAGACTGAAGGCAATCTTCTCAAACTGAACTATGATTATAATTTAGAAAATGATGTAGCTTCTTCTTTTGTTCCAGTAAAATGTAACCTTTATAAA
>CM038637.1:996675-1004175 GCA_021554675.1 Leuciscus idus
TCTGTCCATCTTTACCTTCTGGGTCCAACATTTTAGGGATGTCCAAGTGTTTCTCCGCAATTTCTAAAGCCAGACTGAGATTTCCAAGAGGATCGTCCTGCACAGAGAAAACCAGAGAAATCAATGATGAGTTTATTTTAATTACAGCAATAAGTCTGTACAAAATGTCATCCTCATTTAAGTGATCAACATATGCTCCATACAGGATTATTATCATTAACTAAAAAAAATATTTTAAAAAATGTGCTACTTAAAATAAAATAAAACTACTTATTTATTTTATATCAAATATTATAATAAAATATATTATAAAATATTTTATTTAATTTTACTTGATGTACTAAAATAAAACTATATGGACAAAAATATTATTTAAATAAAAAAAGGTTCCATTAGTTAATAACTAACAACAACGAGCAATATTTTTATGTATTTGTAAATGTTAAAATTGCCATTAACTAAGATGAATATAAATGCTTTAGAAGAATCTTTCATTGTTAGTTCATGTTAACTAATGTTGTACCACAAAAACAAAACTTTTACAGAAATTCAAATATAAAAATAAAAACATATTACAACAAAATGAAAGATGCTGAAATAACAGGTTGAGGTTATGAATCAATCATGACACGGCAGATTCACGCAGGTTTGTTAAAGCTTTCAGCTTTCAGACAGGATTATCGGTCAGTCTCTCTCCGGTCAGTCAAACATCAGCTGTACGAGGCTAAAGCTTGAGTAAAGCCTGAGTAAAGCTCGAGTAAAGTCTGAGTGAAGCCTGAGTAAAGCTTGAGTAAAGCCTAAGTAAAGCTCGAGTAAAGCCTGAGTAAAGCCTGAGTAAAGCTTGAGTAAAGCCTGAGTAAAGCTTGAGTAAAGCCTGAGTAAAGCTCGAGTAAAGCCTGAGTAAAGCCTCGGTAAGTAAAGCTTGAGAAAATCCTGAGTAAAGCTTGAGTAAAGCTCGAGTAAAGCCTGAGTAAAGCCTCGGTAAGTAAAGCCAGAGTAAAGCTGGAGTAAAGCCTAAGTAAAGCTGGAGTAAAGCCTGAGTAAAGCTCGAGTAAAGCTTGAGAAAAGCCTGAGTAAAGCTTGAGTAAAGCCTGAGTAAAGCTCGAGTAAAGCTCGAGAAAAGCCTGAGTAAAGCTTGAGTAAAGCCTGAGTAAAGCTCGATTAAAGCCTGAGTAAAGCTCGATTAAAGCCTGAGTAAAGCTAGAGTAAAGCCAGAGTAAAGCTCGAGTAAAGCCTGAGTAAAGCCTCGGTAAGTAAAGCCTTCACCTTATACTCAGATTACTCACATCATTCTAAGCCTGAGTAAAAGCTGCCAGAGAACCTGATCTTACTCTCTTGTATTTCATCAGCCAATAGGAAAGGCAGATTTAGACACTTTACAGATCAAATACATACATTTTTATAGCCTTGCTCCATTGATGTCCAATGTATGTGCATTTTAACAAACGACTAGATGAAAATATTGTCTGCGGTCAAAAATAACAGCTATTTATCCAACAAACTGCCAGTCAATAACTGATTTACCATCAATCTCATCTGATATTGATCTGTAATAAGAATAAGAATCCTTAAACCAGGGTTATTATTATCGCTAATGAAAACTAAAACTATTAAAACACTTGTGTTAATTGAAATAAAGCTTAAATAAAATTAAATATAAGATATTAGATGAAAAGCTTCAGTTAGTTACCAAAGCATTCTAATTTTCGTTTAGTTTAAATTGAAATTGGAAACAAAAATCAATAATAAATAAAACTGAACAAAAAAAATAAAAATTAAATAAAAATTTAACTACCGGTATAAAAAATACAAAATCACAACTAAAATTTAAATAAAAACTGAATAATTTACTAATTTAAAACATTAATTTAAAATAAAAAAAAATAAAATAAAAAAATAAATAAAAAAAACCCAGTGTTTCCCATGTTCTGTTCTCTTCTGCTTTTGCCTGGATTTACTTTAGTTGTGTTTGTTTAAATAAATGTTTCTGCTGATCATGGATCCATCAGTGGCGTTACAGTAAATCTGTTAGTTAACAACACCAGCATGACCAGCATGCACTGGGGCACAGAGACCTTGTTGAGTTTGGAGTAGTCGATGAGGTCAGGCCTGTGTCTGTGAATGAGCGCACAGAACGCCAGACCGTCCTTCCAGCTGAGCGTGAAGATAGCAGACGTTAGCAGGACCACAGCTCAACATATCTGTGGCACAGTCTCAACTCTCTGACACAAATGTTTCTAATCATTTCAAGAGTGTATGAGGAAGACACGTCTCTGGCATATAAGAGAATAAACCGTATATCTGTCTTCTATCTGCATGTTCTTACTTGATGTGGAAGTTTTGTATGTTGACGTTCCTGTAGGGGGCCGTCTTCCTCTGACACCACAGCAGGAGCCCTTCTTTAGCTGAGGTTTCTGACAGAGAAGAAGAGTCTGTAAGTGAGTGTGTGTGTGTGTGTGTGTGTGTGTGTGTGTGTGTGAGACAGATACCCTCCACTGAGATGTCCTGGATGGCGAAGCGGAGGATGATGGTCCAGATCATTCCCAGAGTCATCTTCACATTTCCATCAACGATCTCTGAGGATCAACAGACGACACACTTGAGTTTGACCTCTCGCATGTTTAAATAACTGTACGATTAAGCTTCTATAACTCTTTCACACTCTCATTTGGTGGAAGTGCTTCTGCAAGTGTCTTCTTATAGAGAACAACCATGTAAGTTCAGATCTATAGTCAAACCAAACTTTATTCACACACCTTCAACATTTCTCACATTATCACAGTTTATTCGCTATAGTTCAGAAAATGGTAATAAAATATGAGCAGAACTCAGTTGATATTTGACTGGTTTTGTCCGTCCTTCTGTTAGACTGTCTCACACATGAATTATGTTGAATATCTGTCAGCTGTTAAATTTAACTACACAATTAGATAATACCAGTTTAGCTCAACCAATCACCAAGCAATGCTTCATTTTGTTCAGTCTGTGTGTAAAAAGAGCATTAGCAATTAAAGATAAAACACACTTCAGCAAAACATGATCAGCTCAAAGTGTCTGTGTGTTCTCTCACCCTCAGCGCCGATGGACACCAGTTTCACTCCTTTACTGGTGATGTACTCCAGAGCCTTGTTCACATTGGCTATCTTGTGGAAGCGCATCTTTCCTCGGTCTGGTTTGGGAAGCCTTTCACCTGGAAGAAGAGAGAACACACCTTTATTACAAATATCCTGAACTAATACAATCAGTTCCTACCAACGGGAATACAAAAATATACACATTCAATTCCTATCAAATACACAAATCAAAGCAGATCATTCCAAAACATGAACAAACTGTAAACGAAACCCTTATAACATCTAATCCAGGGGTTTTCAAACTGGGGGGCGCCAGGGGGGCCGCAGAAAGTTGAAAAAAAAAGCGGAAAAAAAAGTTTAAAACGTCAAAAAAAATAAAGTGTTAATATGAGTATTGTTATGAAATAACATTATAATAATTTGTTGCATAGCCTATCTGAACATTATACTTTTAATGCTAATCTTTTAGAGATGAACTGATTGATCGGCTGGTGACCAGAATTTGCCGATTTTCGGGCGATTTTCAGTCTGACATATGCCGATTCAAATGCACTTGGGCGCCGCATGATTACCATCGCGTAACATCAGCATCACACGTGCACAGAACGCACATGTAGGAAACCTTGTGAATTACGGCCGTTTCAGACCGCAAGCGGCGCGTGAGCAGCGCAAATTTTTTTTCGGCGTGCATGTTCATTGAGTGCGTTCACACCGCGAGCAGGAGCAGCGCGTGAGCGTCAAGCAGGAGCGTCGCGTGCCGTGAGCAGCGGAGGGTTTCGGCGCCGTCTATTTTTGCTGCGCTGCTCACGCTCAATTAAAGCGAAAGCACACTTTTGATGGACAAAATAAATATGATTTCACACAAAAAGTACCAAAAATGCACATAATTTGCATGTAGGCTATAGTGTGTTTTAACAAGAACTGGAGTAGGCTATGTCAGAAAAGAAAATGAAGACTCAAAAATATTTATAGAAAATGTACCCATTTAAACTTGTTTTTATTAATCAGTTTGGGTAAAAGTGGTGTTTTATAAAAAATATATTTATAGAAAATAAATATTTGTGTGTGCTGTAAAGTGGTTAGAAAAAATGAAATCAGAATCGGCTAAAATCTGTATCTGCAGGTCAAACTCAATGAAAAATCGGAATCGGTCTTGAAAATTGTTATCGGTTCATCTCTATAATCTTTCTGATTGGCTGGTATCAAACACCATCACATAATCTGATGTTCACCTAGATGTTTTATTTATTTATTTCTACATTTGCCGCAGTATTGTCGATGGGTTCAATAACACATCCTGCAAAAGGGGGGCCTTGGCCAGAACCTAGTAGTATTTGGGGGGCCTTGTCATGGAAAAGTTTGGGAACCCCTGATCTAATCAATTCAATAGACTTAAAGGGTTAGTTCACCCAAAAATGAAAACTCTGTCAGTAATTACTCACCCTCATGTTGTTCAACCCCGTAAGACCTTCGTTCATCTTCGGAACATGAATTAAGATATTTTTGATTAAATCTGAGAGCTGTCTCACTCCTCCATAGGCTTCTAAGGCATTATAACTTGCTGGCCCAGAAAATGCATTAAAGACATCGTTAATATAGTCCAAGTGACTCCAGTGGCTCAATCTTAAGTTTATAAAGCGATGAGAATACTTTTTGTGTGAAAAAACAAAACAAAAATAACGACTTTATTTCCTTCTCTCTGGGCCTAGAGTGAGTTCACGTAGTGTTTTAGTGCAGCGCGTCTGTGTTGCACGTCACCACGTAGGCTCACTATTGGCTGACGCTGGTCATGTGTGTGATGCGTGGTGACGTACAACACAGAAGCGCTACGCAGTTTTACTACGTGAACTCACTCGAGGCCCAGAGAGAAGGAAATGAATAGTGGAATAAAGTCGTTATTTTTGTTTTGTTTTTGCGCACAAAAAGTATTCTCGTCGCTTTATAAACTTAAGATTGAGCCACTGGAGTCACTTGGACTATATTAACGATGTCTTTAATGCATTTTCTGGGCCAGCAAGTTATAATGCCTTAGAAGCCTATGGAGGAGTGATCCAGCTCTCAGATTTAATCAAAAATATCTTAATTTGTGTCCTGAAGATGAACGAAGGTCTTACGGGTCTGGAACAACATGAGGGTGAGGAATTACTGACAGAGTTTTCATTTTTGGGTGAACTAACCCTTTAAGATCCCCCATAGCCTTGTAAGACCGAAAGTCAATTACAATTCTGGATTTTACTAGATTAAGAAACACAATTTGCAAATTAACACTTGAATTTCGTTCAATTCTTATTTTTCTAGTGTCATAAATTGCCTTCTTCGCTTGACCCAATAGGAAGTTCAGTAATTGGTGAGAAAGAGAGAGAGAGAGCGAGAGAGAGAGAGAGAGTGAGAGAGAGAGAGTGAGTGAGTGAGTGAGTGAGAGTGAGAGAGAGAGACAGAGTGAGAGAGAGAGAGAGAGAGAGACCTGCAGACTGAACTGTACCTGAGATGACCTCCAACAGTAACATCAGCTTCAGTCCGTTCCTGAATTCCTCCTCGATGTTCTCGATCTGAGTTCCCGCTTTCCGAAGGTGAGAGTTACACCAGGCGGTGAACGTCTGAGAGACCAGAGGTTTATCACTTATTATTTATTATTACACATGCTTTCATTTATTGAGAGTCATACTTAAAGGTGCTGTCTGTAAGAATGACAGCTAGTGGTGGAAATCGGTACTGCAGTCAAAATTCAAAATATCAGAGATCGTTGTTTCTCCCGCCTCCTCAGACTCGACGCTCCAGCGGGTCGCCAGTTTGAGACACGCAACAGGAACGAGCGCAATGGACAATCAAAGCTGAGGAGACTTACAAGTAAGTTGATGAGTTGATTTATCCGCGTTTTAATATGCTCTCGTTCATTGATATTTTTAGATGGATTCCGAGGCTTTTTAGGTCGGGTAGGATCTGCAATCTCTTGTTTTTTTAATGGAATATTGTTATCAGTGCATATCATTGTTTTAATAATCTTGAATCGGAATAAGTTCCTCTTGCAGCATCTCTTCTCTTCTCTGATGATGAGGGCGGAGCAACCTGTCACTCACATGAGATCAGCCAATAGCAAACCACAACCATTCAATCAATTCCCCACGGACAAAATCAAGCCCCGCCCACATTTGTTCTTGTTCCTGAAGCGTTTCACTTGGATATACGGATAAGAAATCAAGTCCCCTCAAGAAATTGGGTCTCCTTTAGGACCCAGGCGGTAATGCCTGATCAAAAGTTGTTATTGCAATGTCTTGACTAATTATAACCTATTCAACCATTGTATGATGTTTATTACATTATGGGCACAAACAACATGCTTGAATAGAAAAATGAATGCATATGAATTGCATAATAAAACAAACTGGAAACACAACCATGCCTAACAATGTATTTTTTATAAAGATAAGGATTGTTGCAACATACGTTGTTATGTAAAAGTAATTTAATAATAATTTTACACAATAATTGGTGGTATAGTAGCCTATAATACATTTTTAATGAATTAATTGTCATGCTAAGTACACACAAGCATCATTAATGTGAAAATGAAATATGTAATTGGACACTAGTATAAAGTTAAGTTAGCAGGCTAATTGGGTAGATGTATGCTAAGCTAGGCTAATGAGAAAAAAAAAGTAAGAACGAGAAATTCACAACCTATAGCTTCAGTTAGGTTATGCTAGTATTATGAACCATGTAATTCAAAGACGTGGCCATTACAACGCATATTAAACAATAAAGATCATAATGTTCATTCATTGAACCAATAAAGGAGTCCTAAAGGAGACCCGATTCATGAGACTCGATTTCTCACAACAGGGAAGAAAAGACTAGCGTGACTTCAGTTTCAAGCCTCTTTAAAGTGTGCATTTCATATCTGATTGTGAGTTTGTAGTGTTCTGGAGAATATACTTCACTTAAAGGGGTGGTTGATTATGATTTGACTTTTCTAACTGTAGTTAGTGTGTAATGTTGCTGTTTGATCATAAACAACATCTGCAAAGTTACGACGCTCAAAGTTCACAGCAAAGGGAGAGATTTGCTTTTAAAGAAATTGCTTTTTAAGGACTACAACAAATGGCTGGTAGAGACTACACCACATTCCTCCCGGGTTAGTGACATCACAAACCCTAACATTTACATAAACCCCGCCCCCTGAACACGATTTATAGATTATCAAGACAGAATATGCTAATCAATGACTAGAAGATAACTACACATCAGCTACATAAACTCATCAACTAACCATTCAGAAATGTCCTGTTGCTTCTACATGTTGTCACTTCTTCTTGAGTCTCTCCATCTTTGTCTGACTCCGGTTGGAACATAAACATTGTTTCCAGTGCATGTCTGTGTGAGGTAAAAGGACATGAGCTCTTGAAGCTCCGCCCCCTGTGCTGAGAGC
>CM038637.1:1011675-1056675 GCA_021554675.1 Leuciscus idus
CTTGAAAGTGCTCCTTCCAACGTGCGATGATGGAGTCATTGTCTTTTAAAAGAGTCTGTCCATCTTTTGGGCGCAGGGGATTTGAGGCGCGGTGGCTAGGGCCATAGACAGAAAAGAGAAAAAAGCCTCTAGTGTTACCTGAATCTGCCAGTCTCTGGAGTTCCAGAGACTTTTCTGTCCACCAGTTGTTCTTGAGCTCCCTCATCAATCTCTGAACGTCAGCCTTGGCTCTGGAGTGTGCTGCCCTTTTGGCCTCACATGTTATGTCATTTTGCCACACTTGGAAGGCTTTTCGTTGTCTGGAGATAAGTTGTTCTATCTCTGTCATTTTCATCAAACCAGTCCTGATGTTTCCTGGACTGATACCCAAGGGTGGATTTGCATGAGTCATGGATGGTGGATTTGAGAAGGCCCCAGTGCTCTTCGATGTTATCAGGATATTCTTGCTGAAGATTTTTCGAGAGAGAGTCCTGAAGTAGCTGCTGGATGGCAGTTTCCTTCAGGCTGTCAAGGTTCAGTCTTCGCCGGGTCTGCTTCTTCTGAATCCTCCTCCTTTTTTTAAGTTTGGTGGACATTGTGGATCGGATGAGGCGGTGGTCTGTCCAGCAGTTGTCAGAGTTTATCATGGCCCTTGTGATGTTCACATCACAGCGGTCCCTGGCCCTTACAATGACATAATCAATGAGGTGCCATTGCTTGGAGCGAGGGTGTCTCCAAGATGCCTTGAATTTGTTTTTTTGTCGATAGAGAGTGTTGGTGATGACGAGGTTGTGTTGAGCGCATTTACTCAGAAGCAGCACTCCGTTGGAGTTGATATTACCGATGCCCTCCTTGCCAATAGTGCCCTTCCAGAGGTGTTGGTCCCGGCCTACCCTAGCATTGAAGTCTCCAAGGAGGATGATCTTGTCCTCCTTGGGGATTTTTGACAGGGTTTCTTCCAGGCAGGCGTAGAAGGCTTCTTTTTCTTCCACGTCGGAGTCTAGGGTAGGGGCATAGGCGCTCACTACTGTCGCTGTCTGGTTGTTGGCCAACACCAGACGGATTGTCATGAGGCACTCGCTGATCCCCACAGGAAGTTTGGAGAGGTGGTTGACAAGCTGATTTTTGATGGCAAGTCCAACTCCATGGTTTCTAGCCTCATCGGCTGGCTTTCCTTTCCAGAAGAAAGTGTAGCCACCTTTCTCCTCCTTCAACTGCCCTTCACCTGCCCGTCGGGTTTCGGAGAGAGCAGCTATATCAATCCGGCATCTCTGCAGTTCTCTGGCTATGATGGCGGTTCGTCTCTCAGGTCTGTCACTGGAGGTGCTGTCCATCAGAGTGCGCACATTTCAGGCTCCAAAATTAAATTTATTTTGTTTCTGACCGCGAATGGGGTGTTCCCTCTGGACGCGGTAATCCAGTCGGGAGGTATGAGGCAGGCTATTTTTAGGGCACCTTTTCTAGCCCCTTCCCCATGTGGGGTAAGCAGAGCGGATCCTGAAAAGGACTGCTTAGTCATGGGTGTAGCTGCCGAAGAGCTCTTCTGCCTCGTTCCAAGAGCCCAGCGACTGATTCTGACACCCATCGCCTGATGTGCCAGCTCATGACTAGGGGCTTCCAGACTACACAAACCTGCCCCCGTCGTCACTTGCTGGTCGCCATAGGACTTTATCCGGGAGTGGTAGGGTGGATTCCCTTTGTGGAGGATGCCTGTGCGTGGCGTTATTTAACGTGTGGAGGCTGGTGCACAGACAACCACCACACGGTCCTTGGCAGGTCTGGGTCAGGATCCAGTGGCACGGAGTCCAAGACGACTGGGGACCCATCACTGCTGCAGCCTTCATCCGCCTTCCCAGCCGTTGTGATGCTCCACTTAAGTCAGCCATCATCCTCCGCCTGTTCCGCCGTTGAGGTCTTTTGTCTTTTTTTTCAGGGTGTGCTCCCTTAGCCTTCGCCTCTATAGGCTACCCCACAAGGCAGTGGGACTATTTACCCATAGCTGGGGCTGTGGTTGGCGGGTGCCAGGGCATGTCCACTACTTGGTGGGCCTGCACACCGCGCCTCTGGGGCCCACTGCTGCTCCGAGATCCCCTACAGTTCAGCCTGGGTCCGCTAGGGCCCAGTTACCATGTGTGGCCGCAAGGAGGCACTGTAGGAGTCTTGACGGTGGAGAGGCTGTGTACCGACAGGAGGAGTCTTATGCACTTGGCTCCTCTTTTCACCCTTGCACAAGGGCTAGTCGGTGGCAGTAGCTGTAAGCAGAAAGTAGCAAGCAGAAGTAGCATGCAACATGCAATATCTACTAAACTACAGGCACTACTATTCCAGTAATACTGCACTGACGCATCACACACGCCCTGTGTGACTCACACACACACTACAGACACTCATACACTCTCTCACCCACACACACACACACACTCTTCCAGCCTTACAAAATAAGTGAGAGTCGCCTCTTCAGGCTCATTTCAGTCTTTGTAAAAGAAGCGACTCAGAGCAAATACAGTGCAGGATGTGCCGGTGAATCTGTGTATATTCAGCTTTTATCCAAAGTTACAAATGAGGAACTGGTTCTGTAGAAATTTGTATCCTCTTTTCCTGCAGCTGACAAAGACTCAGAACGAGTCGGAGAGTGCAGTGTCGTCCACATCAGACCCGTCTCCATCTCTTGTGTCCGAAACGCCCCCGACCCGCTCCATCAGAGCGATCACGACCCCGGGTCAGAACCAGAGCCTCAGTGTGAAGAGAGAGACCCTTCGACTGCTCAACCAGCGCATGGAGAAGCTCGAGTCCAGTGATGGTTCTGACCCAGAGTCACCTGACTCCACCCTGGCCTCTCTCTCTCACAGTCTGACGGGCTCGTACGCCCAGTTACCCGGTCCTCAGCCGAGCCGTAGCCCTGACACACACCGAGCTCGGACACCGCGAACACACACCGCCGGAAACATCCTCATCTCTCGCCCCGTCAGCGAGTGTGAGCTCAGAGCGAGTGCATCTGAACATCAGTCCGACAGTGGGGATAATAAACCGTGTTTAATGGAGACATCAGGGTTTGCAGCGTCGTCTCCTGCCCCCTCTGGTGACGAGTGGAACTGCGGCGGCTCAGAGTTCAGTGACGGACAGCTGTCAATCATAACCTCCACACCCAGCAGTCTCAGGTTAGATGCGACACGTGAGAGAACCGGACCGGTCCGTCGTTCTCCTCCAGCGCCGCTCAACCGGTCCTATGATGTGGAGAACCCCTCGCCATCTCTGATCAGACCTCAGATCAGTCACGAGCAGAGGAGTGTGCCTGACCAGACGGCAGGTTAGTGGGACGGCAAGTGTGAAACTGAAAGCTAACAGAACACACTCCACACCGCACATTCACTCATCCATCCACACTTGAACCACGAATACACACAATAAACAATTATGGATTCGAGGAGTTTTGTGGTTGAAATTTAAAAAAGTAACAAATCGGGTCAATTTGAGCCCCTTAGGAATGAATGGAATGTGAGGAATGCTTCAGTTCACATAGAAAAACCTAAAAAATCTTTACCAAAAATGTGTGTATCTACATGTGTATCTGAGTGCACACTGAAGAGAACTGACTTTAGACTCCCAATGTAAGATATTCTGAGCTGAATTAAAACGGTTATGCATGAAATTGTGAGTTATTTTAAATTTAAGTTGAAAGAATGTGAGGAATGTGCTTAAATTACTTATTTATTTATTATTTATTGAACAAATCTAAAAATTTGTTTCTATTCTAAAATTCACATTTAAAGGTAAATAAAGAATAACATAAAAATTCAACTTTTCATTTTAGTTTAACTTTTAGTAATTTCATTATATGCTTTGTCATTTTCTTAGTTTTTTTTATTGCTATTTAGGTTTAATTTATTAATATAAATAACTATAGAACTATAGTTCAGTATCAGTTGTTTATTTCCAGTTAATAACTTTAGTGCTTCAACTTAAACTGATTTCAGTTCATTGCCAAGGCAATATCAATATATCAATAAAGAAATATCAATAAAAACTATAATAGTATCTCAACGTTACTAAAATAACTTTACAATAAGCTCCCATTAGTGAATGAGCACTACATGTGTAACAGTATTTTTTTCATCTTTGTTAACATTAATTCATAAAACACAACTGTTCATTGTTAGTAGTTACCAATAAAATTAAACGACTGTGTTTGTGTGTGTGTGTGTGTGTGTGTGTGTGTGTGTATTCACAGTCAAGCAGCAGATTCATGCTTTAGAGCGTTTAGAGAGAGAACACACTCATCAGATCTCTGAGCTCCTCGCTGCACAGGAGAGACAAACACAGGTAACACCACACACACACACACACACACACACACACACAACGAACAGCATTTAATCTGCACTATGAGGCATTAAGATCTTATAAACATTACAGAAATTAATGCTGTTAGAGTAGTAAAATTGACAAATAAAACTGCCTTGTAGCAGCAGTGAGATAAACACAGACAGCTGATGTGTGTGTGTGTGTGTGTGTGTGTGTGTGTGTGTGTGCAGGAGCTCCAGAGGAAGCTGAGCGCACAGAGCAGGAAGAGCACGATGTCATCAGCTCCTCAGATCAACACTAGACAGGTGTGTCCCTGATCAGGGTTTGGGACCGTCGAGTTCCTCCAGGTTGAGAACTACTGTAAGGTTAAAGAAGTCTAGACTCATTCTGTTTATTTAGTCTTCAAAACCAATTTTTGAGGGCGTAAAGACAAATGCACTGTGGAGTGACAGTCAGTCAAGCTTTTGATGTTCAATAGGGTCATCATTATAGACACTAAAGTTCCTTTAAACATCCATTAAACGTCATTTATATTGTAAAAAGTGCAAAAAAATACAAAGCAACTTTTTAAACGGTAATAATAATTCACAATATTACTGTTAAATAAATGCAGAAGAGACTTTACAACAATTTAATGTTTCCAAACTTTTGACAGACTGTGCATCATTCTTTTTATATTTGTATGTTCACGTGTGAGTTACTCACCCCGTCGTTGTACAGGATGTGTGTGTGGAGCAGACGAGGCCTCTCTGTCGTCTCACCGCCGTGGCTCGAGGTTTTCTAACACGCAGGCTTTTACACACGGAGAAAATCACACACCTGCGCAAAACCGTACAGGTAAAGACACACATGCTCAGACACTAATACTTCCTGAACATCCGTCAGTCAGAGTGTGTGTGTGTGTGTGTGCTTCAGGACTCCAGAGCGTTCATCCACCAGCTGAAGACCGTCTCCCCTCAGGATCTGACACTGCAGCAGCGAGTGACAGCGCAGGTAACACACACACACACACACATCTGCGTGACACACAGCTCTGCTCTGCTCATGTGTGGTGTGTCACAGCTGCGAGCCGCACTGCACGACGTCCATCAGATCTTCTTCATGTGGCCTTTGAGAGACAGACTTCATCTAATACAACAGGACAGAGAGAGACGCAGAGAGAGGACACTCAGAGAGGTGGTACACACACACACACACACACACACACACACACTCATAGTCAGTGTTGGGGAAAGTTGCTTTTAAAAGGAATGCATTACAATATTGCGTTATTTTTTAAATATGTAACTAATTGCATTACTTAGTTACTTTTTATGGAAAGTAATACGTTACATTACTTTTGCGTTACTCTTGCTCGCCTGGGCCGGGCTTGCTTTTTAATAACAACAAAAAAAGTAATTTTTTTGGCACATGTAAAGGCCCTTTCTATGGAAGCTTGTTTCCGCCACAGAATAAAACATTTTAAAAGATAATTGCGACTTTTTATCTCACAATTGCGAGTTTATATCATGCAATTCTGACTTTATTTCTCAGAATTGCAAGATATAAAGTGAGAATTGCGTGAAATAAAGTCAGAGTTGCGAGATTAAGTCGCAATTGTGTCTTATAAAGTCAGAATTCTGACTTTTTTTCTTGCAATTCTGACTTTATATCACACAATTCTTACATATTTTCTCAGAATTGTGAGATATAAAGTCAAATTCGAAGGGAAAAAAAGATGGGACTTTTTTTTTTTTACCTCAGAATAGTTTATATCTCACAATTCTGACTTTATAACACGCAATTGCGACTTTATATCATGCAATTCTGACTTTATATCTCCCAATTGTGTATTATAAAGTCAGAATTGCAAGATATAACCATGCAATTCTGAGAAAAAAAGTCAGAATTTCAAGTATATTTCTCACAATTGCAAGTTTATATCTCATAATTCTGACTTTATATCACGCAATTTTGACTTAATAACCTGCAATTGCAACTTTATATCACGTAATTGTGAGATAAAAAGTCAGAATTGTGAGATTAAAATGTCGCAATTACCTTTTTTATTTTTCACTCTGTGGCGGAAAAAAGCTTCCATACCTTTCACACCAGAAGTGAACGGAGTCAGACTCAGGCTGAAGGAAATGCAATCATTATGTACACTAGAGGGCGCAGTTAGAATAAAAAGCTTTTCAGCCTCTCTGTAAAAGCAAGGAAAATTAAAACAGTTATAAAAGAAATTAAATGAGATATATGATACAGTCGTAAATTAATTAAAAGAGTAAAAAGATGATACATAGATAAACCTATTTTTCACAACTCCCAGTTTTACTCTGAGATTTCCCCATGGTGATTACACTGTGGCTGTGGTGTTCTTTCACCGCACCTCAGAAATCTCAGAAATCAGAAATCTATTGGACGTCTCCCAAATTTCCCCTAAGATCGTACAGGAGGAGCTCTAGGACTGACCTCGGGTTCACTGCCCCATCAGTCCAAACCCCCAAAAAAACATTTGTTGGGAAGCTCTAGGAATGGAGTCGACCCAGTCCGCACCCCACTGACCCTCGAGTTTAATCACGTCAGACTCAGTCCTCCACCACAGACCCAGGCCGTCAGCAGGGCTTCATCTCTCTTACACAGTTCTCAGTGCCATTTGAGTTCAGGTTAGAATAAAAAGGAGGATGCAAAATAATATACAGTGTAATCAGTCGGACGTACAGTGGCTCAGTGCTCACTCAGTGAATGCACAGCTGAACAGATGTGTTTGAGTCTGGATGTGAATGATAGTGTAGGAGCACATCTGCTCTCTTCTGGAAGCTGGTAGTGTAGTAGCTAGAAGCGGACACTAGGGGGCGCAGTTCAAATAAAGCCTTTTCAGCGGTTTAGCCTCTCTGGACTGAAGAAGAATAGGATGCAAGAGAAGGAAGTTCAACACTTACTTCAGCAATAAAATAATAAATAAAAAAAATAAACACAGATGTGATATTTATCTAAAGTCATTTTTTGTTCATTGTTGTGTTGAAGTGGATCACTGAAGGTCAGCATCAAAGGCACTGGGTAATAAAGTGAGATTAAATACATAAAGTATATTTGTGTCCATTTATTATTTCCAGGTTTGCGTAATATTCTGAGATTGCATTTCACTGTGTTTATTAATTTTGAGTAATACTGAATCTGCTTTTTGAGTAAATGGCTGCTCACATTTACTCTAAAACTACAATAACCATCATGTTTACACCGCGAACACAACACCTGTGAACTTACCGTATCTCTCAGCATGGGGACAGGAGCTGCCAGTCAATCAATGACAAAGTTTAAAGATTATTTGAAAAAGTAACGCAGATATTTTGTTGTAAATGTAAAATGAATGCGTTACTTTACTAGTTACTTGAAAAAAGTAATCTGATTACATTACTTATAATGCGTTTCCCCCAACACTGCTCACTGACATCACTTCCTTCTGACCAGAAGACAGACAGTGCCGGAAACACACGGACTCTGTCCTCGGCCACTCAGAAGACGCTGGACAGGAAAGGTCAAAGGTGAGAATCAGCCTGGATATCATCTGATCTGATGACACAACTGACACAAGTTTGTTTAAAGTTTTACAGGATTGGAGAACACACTTTTACAACTCCTCTTTTAAAGGGATAGTGCACCCAAACACTTAAACTCTATCATTTACTCATCCTCATTTTGCTCCAAACCTTTGCAAGTGTCATTCTTCAGAATATCTTCTTCTGTGTTCAGCATCATACAGGTTTGGAGCAACTTGAGGGTGAGTAAACAATGACAGAATTTTCATTTTGGGGTGAACTATCTCTTTAAATCAGTGTCTAATGCCATATATTTGATAAAACACACAGGCTATATTTTAAATATATAATTATAAAAATAAAATTCACACAAACAGTCTGACACTAGTGAAAATGAGGTTTACAATAAGGTCCCATTTCTTAACGCATGAACAAACATTAACCAACAATGTGCACTACATTTGTTACAGTATTTATTAATGTTAGATCATTATTTACAACTGTTCATTGTTAGTTCATGTCAGATCAGGTATATTAAATAATATGAACAGATAACATTTTTATATTTAATAATGTATTAGTGAATGTTGAAATTAAGATTAATAAATGCTTTAGAAGTATTTTTCATTGTTATTTCATGTCAACAAACGAAACCTTAATGCAAAGTTAATACATTGTTTTCAGTTGATATCATCAGCACACATTCTTATTTCCAGGCATGAACTTTGAACCCTGATGTGTTCTCAGATGTTTGCACCGCAATGTGTGATATTTGTGAAAGAATAATATAATTGAAGGAAATACAGTGGCTTATATTATATTAAATTAAATAAAGATAAAACTAGATCCCAGTTGGACGCTTGTAATGCGTCAGACACATAAATATAATCTCACTCTTTATGCTGATGATGATGATTTTATTTGTTATCAGGCACGCAATAAAGACGAGTGTGATCCCCAAGAGCTCTCTGGCGAGGTATGAACCGCGTCGAACACGAGATGGCTTTCCTTGCTTCGACACATGAACTCCTGAATGATCTGATCGTCTCTGTTTCTCTCCTGTAGGATCCAGCAGTCTCGTCTCAGTCAGAACACAGTCTGTTCCTCTCAGTGAGTCCTTCAACACTTCATCATCACACAAACTCAACTAAACATCGCTTCAGACGTCAACATTATGCACGAGAGGCTGTGCTGTATGGTGAATGAATAAGTCACGGCTGAAGGGCGTTGTTCGGCTCGATGTAAAGCGGAGTCAGTCGTGATTTATCCACGATACAGCACTAGCCTTGAGTACCTTATTGCTTTTATAAAACGGTTACCACACAATACACATATTAAAGCCGAAAAAT
The DNA here is from genome assembly GCA_021554675.1 of Leuciscus idus. NCBI lineage: Eukaryota > Metazoa > Chordata > Actinopteri > Cypriniformes > Leuciscidae > Leuciscus > Leuciscus idus. The sequence goes on from CM038637.1 coordinate 1,020,824, forward strand.
ATGTATCTATGCAAGTTTCATGAAGTGAAATTAAAAGCCTTCCTTCCGCTGGAAAAAATAGTCCCTGACCGTAAACAGCAACAGAAGTGACATACATTATTTCGCCATTAGATGGAGACAAACACTGTCTTTATGAGTGAGTCAGTCAGTAGCGAAGACGTTTATATTGAAAGGACTCAAACTTGTGAACACGGAGAAGGAAGACGCAACTAGATGACAGGAAAACCCCTGAACTGTTAAAAGGACAAGATATCGCAGCGGACATTCAAATGGATTTTTTTATTATGAATATAGGCCTGACCTGAAGGACAATGCTATATCTACTGTAAATGCAGGTACACTCGCTTACACGATCTCCCACAATACTCTACTCCAGATTTAATGAACAATATCAATGAGATTAAACATGTGTTTACGTTGCTAAGAGTGGTTGCTAAGGGTGTTGTGTAGTGATACATAGAACCGTTGGGTGAAGCGGTCATAGCCGTGCGTTATCGTGAATAAAACAGAGCTATTGACCAATCAGAATCCAGGATTGGAACTAACCGTTTTATAACTAAAGACACATGATAATGATAAAGATATTGCTCAAAAAAATCATTCTAAATTATAACCGATATAAAATCGACTAATGGATAAAAACATTGACAGCAAATCAGAATCCATCCTGCTTTAAAGAGCGCAAGTGAACAAAACCGCTCACTTATGATAAACAGAGCGACATCGGATGCTGATACAGTTCTCGTTCTCAGTGTGAACGGGCCTAAAGTGTGTTCAGACTCATGATGAGGATCTGTCTCTCTGTAGGAGTGCGCTGAAGAAGAGAGACGGGTGTTCGGGAGTGAGACAGCGCTCACTGCAGAGGAAGTATCTGTCTCTGGGATAAACACACACACGGATGATCACTGATACTCGTGTTCACATCACTGTAATCGTTCACTTCACACTGCTAAACTGTTCACTGCTTTAAAATTGTTATGAATTATATTATTATGAAAGTTTGATATTATAAAGCATTACTGATTACACACTGAATATTAATATTATCTCTATTGTACATTCAGAAATAAAAACATTTTGAAATACATATATGTGTCTAATTGTGTACAGTATATACTGATGTCAGTCTGCAGTGAGAAGTACAGTAGTGCTCTATTCAGATACAGTAAAACTCAGGACAAACATGAGCCGTGTGCAGAAATGTGTCTGACAAGACTGGAGCATTCAGACTCGTTCTGCACAACACTTTTGCACAAACACACACACACACACACACACACACACTCACTCACTCACTCACTCACACACTTACATACACTCACACACACTCTCACTCACTCAAACACACTCACACACTCTCACTCACACAAACACACTCAAACACACACTCACTCACTCTCTCACACACTTACATGCACGCAAACACACACACTCACTCTCTCACACACTTACATACAATCACACACACACTCACTCACTCACTCAAACACACTCACACACTCTCACTCACACAAACGCAAACACACACACACTCAAACACACTCACTCACTCTCTCACACACTTACATGCACGCAAACACACACACTCACACTCACTCTCTCACACACTTACATACAATCACACACACACTCACTCACTCACTCAAACAAACACACTCACACACTCTCACTCACACAAACGCAAACACACACACTCTCACTCACTCTCTCACACACTTACATACACTCACACACACACACAAACAAACTCACAAACACACACTCAGAAATATACACAAACAAACACTCTCACACACACAGCTTAAACAAACTATGAGTGTTTTCAGAGTTTGATTCCTTAAAGGAACGCTGAGCAGAAAATGAACACACTGCAAAAATGGATGTTCCTTTCCTCAGTATTTCTGTTTTCTTTTCCAGAACAAACATCTAAACAGTCTTAAATCTGCAGTCTTCAATATCTGCCGATGAGGTCAGAGAAATAAACCCGACTCGAAGGGAAAACAAGATTATTTCTCTCCCGACTGGCTTATATTCTGGTTACACTTCCATGGTCAACTTCTATAACATTCTCCTATCAATAAGTAACTTTAATGACTGCTAGTTGACATGTAGTTGCTTCTAGTTTATAGTTGGATTGTGGATCTAGAGAAAATACACTCAGATTCATTGTAGAAACATAACACTGCTTTATTTCTTCAACATAACACTGAATGGTACATTATCCACACACACACACACACACACACACACACACAGCAGGCGTGTGTATCGCTGGGTTGTAGCTATGCATGAGCACAGACAGAAGTGCTTAATGTTACAGGTGCAATAAAAGAATATAATAACACTGTTTATACAACTAAACAAAACTGAAATTCAAAGAAAGCATGTAAAACAGCTTGCATATAGAGAGCTCAGTCATGGCCTTTATATTCCATCTGTGGCTTGTAGAGTCAGATCACAGTCGAGATTATTTGTACCGCGTGCGGATATGAGAGATAAAGCGGCTCTCAGAAACACTGATCTCAGATCAGCCCAAGCACAACCTACAAAACTACACACACAAGTGCAATAATAATCCATCACAACAGTCTTTGGCATGACAGTACAGGTTACATCACTGATTCAGCGTTTCGTTTGAGCGTTTCTGTCTTCTGGAAAAACTAAACCTGAATCAATTATTTTGGCTTAATAAACTGTGCAAAATCAGTCAAAATCAACACTATATTATATTCTCCAGAAAGAGCACACATCTCTGGCCAAGCTTTCCTTTTGCTGATTGTCAAACGTAAACCGGGTTTTAAACGAATGTTCTGAGTTCAACACAACTTAAAGATGATGTCATACTTATGATGTCATACTTGATGATGTCATACTTACACATACTAAAGATGATGTTATACTTTTGTATTCAAACAGTAACACTTTAAAATAAGGATCAATGTGTTAAAACACATCGGTTCACATAAACTAACAATGAAATATAATGTTCATTTCTGCATTCACTAATACATTAAGTTCAACATTTATTACATATTTGATGAACCTGAGCTGATGAACTTTTATTTACTTTAACAAAGATTAATAAATACTGTTACAAATGTCATTTGTAGTTGACTAATGGGACATAATTGTATCATGTTACCGTTCAAATGCTTTAATGTCACTTTGCAAACTTCTGATTCAACCAATGACATGAGTTTGGGGGCGGGACTATCTAACTGACCAATGAGAGTTTGGGAAAAGCTGTGCCAAAAGAGTCATTACTTTTCTGTTTGTGTTAGAAATGACACCACATTTAAAATTTAATGACAGCATTTATGTCATAACATCAATTACCGACACAGCCGCCATTGCATCATATATTGACTTTGGCTTCTCGAATCAACATTATGTCACGATTGAATGCTGTAAAGTTCTGCTGAACCCAGACCGTTCCTTTAACATGACCTCAAGGGAATGTAATAACACATCACACAGAAGAACACACTGCGGCTGGTCAGAGGAGCGCTTCACACTGCTGTTCCCGAGGAGAGTCTGGCAGAGAAACACACGTAACGGAATGTCCTGGTGGAAAGAATGATGAAATCTTGGCCCAAACGCCGCTGGTTTCTCTCACGGAGACACGATCCAGCCTTCTGGAATAAGAGTCGTACACAGAGCTTTAAATAAAAGAAACTTCACACAAACGTAACGCAGACGCACAGCCTGCCGTCATCCTTCAGCGTCATCCAGCTCGTTATAACCACTGATACACGTCTCGCCTTCAGAAGAACTAGGAATATTGTTTTTTTTTTAGTTTTTGTGCTTATTACATTACAGTAGCTGCTATGAAATGTTCTAGCATGTCAAATGCTGCGTCATACACAAATACTCCATACATTTTTTGCTCGTCTTTTTCACGAATAAAAACTAGTTTATAAGTCGCTTTTTTTTATCATCTGAAACATGCCGCGATATTCCAAAGTGACTTATGATGCGCTTAAAGGGATAGTTCACCCAAAAAATGAAAATTAGCCCATGATTTCCTCACCCTCAATCCATCCTAGGTGTGTATGACATTCTTCTTTCAGACGAATACAATCAGAGTTATATAAAAAAATGTCCTGGCTCTTCCACTGCTTTATAATGGCAGTGAATGGCTGTATATTTTTCATATTTTTATGCACTTTTATGATGGATAGACGCACTTTTATTATGGATAGATGCACTTTTATGATGGATAGATGCACTTTTATGATGGATAGATGCACTTTTATGATGGAAAGATGCACTTTTATGGTGGACAGATGCACTTTTATGATGATAGATGCACTTTTATGATGATAGATGCACTTTTATGATGATAGATGCACTTTTATGATGGACAGATGCACTTTTATGATGGATAGACACTTTTATGATGATAGATGCACTTTTATGATGGACAGATGCACTTTTATGATGGATAGACACTTTTATGATGATAGATGCACTTTTATGATGGACAGATGCACTTTTATGATGGATAGACACTTTTATGATGATAGATGCACTTTTATGATGGACAAATGCACTTTTATGATGGATAGACGCACTTTTATGATGGATAGATACACTTTTATGATGGATAGATGCACTTTTATGGACTTCAAAAAAGAAACAGCCATTCACTACCATTATAAAGCTTGGAAGAGCCAGGACATTTTTTTATATAACTCTGACTGTATTCGTCTGAAAGAAGAATGTCATATACACCTAGGATGGCTTGAGGGAGAGTAAATCATGGGCTAATTTTCATTTTGGGGTGAACTATCCCTTTAACGTCAAGCACGTAAAACATGCGCAGAGAAGGATGATTAGTGCTCAGGTTCAGAGGCAGATATTGATTTGTTTGGCTAACTCTCTCTCCAAGTCTGAAATGAGTGTGTCAAAGTCCTTCAGACTCAATCGGCACGTGAACGGGGCGTCGAAGTCGAGAGCGAAGTCATCCACGTACAAACCGTCGGGCGACGCCCACACGTCCCGCTTCTTCGCCTCGTCCATGTCGTCGTCGCTCTCGCTTCCCGCCACCTCGTCGTAATCCGCCTCGTCGTTCGACATGAAGTCCCGCCCACAAACGCTCCAGTCGCCAGCGTATCGGTTACAGGGCGGGCTTTCCAGACGGTCACGCCCCCTACGGGACACAACCGGATCGTCCTGAAGGCCACGCCCCCTACGGGACACAACCAACTCGTCCTGAAGGCCACGCCCCCTACGGGAAACGACCGTCTCGTCCTGAAGGCCACGCCCCCTACAGGAAACAACTGGCTCGTCCAGAAGGCCACGCCCCCTACGGGACACGACTGGCTCGTCCTGAAGGCCACGCCCCCTACGGGACACAACTGACTCGTCCTGAACCGAGGGAAGCGATCGCCGCAGTGAGGAACTCTGGGATACTGGAGAAGAGATGACCTGTGATTGGTCGGAGTCATCCATCACTCGTTCTTTGGGTACTGCAAAGAAACGGACATGAAATGCCGTTACACTCTTGATCTGCGGCAGATGTTCAAGTCGAGTCAGCTTTATTTCTATAGCGCTTTATACAATACAGATCGTTTAAAAGCAGTTTTAATTCCCCGTAATAAACAGGAAAATAACAGTGTCAATGAGACAAATTCAATATGAGACAAATTCAAATCTATAAAGCAGCTCTAAAAAGACAATAGTGTTGTTTTTCAGCTCAATTCAGTTCAGTGTTGATTCAGTTTTGATTTAATTCAGTTCGGTGTTGATTCAATTCAGTTCATTGTTGATTCAGTTCAGTTCAATATTGATTCAGTTCAGTTCAGTGTTAATTTAATTCAGTTCAAGTGCTGCTTCAATTCAGTTAATTGATTCAATTCAGTTCAGTGTTAATTTAATTCAGTTCAATGTTGATTCAGTTCAGTTCAATATTGATTTAGTTCAGTTCAGTGTTAATTTAATTCAGTTCAAGTGTTGATTCAAATCAGTTCATTGTTGATTCAGTTCAGTTCAATATTGATTCAGTTCAGTGTTAATTTAATTCAGTTCAAGTGTTGCTTCAATTCAGTTCATTATTGATTCAATTCAGTTCAATGTTGATTCAATTCAGTTCAGTGTTAATTTAATTCAGTTCAAGTGTTGATTCAATTCAGTTCATTGTTGATTCAGTTCAGTTCAATGTTGATTCAGTTCAGTGTTAATTTAATTCAGTTCAAGTGTTGCTTCAATTCAGTTCATTATTGATTCAATTCAGTTCAATGTTGATTAAATTCAGTTCAGTGTTAATTTAATTCAGTTCAATGTTGATTCAGTTCAGTTCAATATTGATTTAGTTCAGTTCAGTGTTAATTTAATTCAGTTCAAGTGTTGCTTCAATTCAGTTCATTATTGATTCAATTCAGTTCAATGTTGATTCAATTCAGTTCAATGTTGATTCAATTCAGTTCAATGTTGATTCAGTTCAAGTGTTGCTTCAATTCAGTTCAATGTTGATTCAATTCAGTTCAATGTTGATTCAATTAAGTTTAGTGTTGCTTCAGTTCAATGTTGATTCAATTCAGTTCAATGTTGATTCAATTCAGTTCAGTGTTAATTTAATTCAGTTCAAGTGTTGCTTCAATTCAGTTCATTATTGATTCAATTCAGTTCAATGTTGATTCAATTCAGTTCAGTGTTAATTTAATTCAGTTCAAGTGTTGATTCAATTCAGTTCATTGTTGATTCAGTTCAGTTCAATGTTGATTCAGTTCAGTGTTAATTTAATTCAGTTCAAGTGTTGCTTCAATTCAGTTCATTATTGATTCAATTCAGTTCAATGTTGATTAAATTCAGTTCAGTGTTAATTTAATTCAGTTCAATGTTGATTCAGTTCAGTTCAATATTGATTTAGTTCAGTTCAGTGTTAATTTAATTCAGTTCAAGTGTTGCTTCAATTCAGTTCATTATTGATTCAATTCAGTTCAATGTTGATTCAATTCAGTTCAATGTTGATTCAATTCAGTTCAATGTTGATTCAGTTCAAGTGTTGCTTCAATTCAGTTCAATGTTGATTCAATTCAGTTCAATGTTGATTCAATTAAGTTTAGTGTTGCTTCAGTTCAATGTTGATTCAATTCAGTTCAATGTTGATTCAATTCAGTTCAGTGTTAATTTAATTCAGTTCAAGTGTTGCTTCAATTCAGTTCATTATTGATTCAATTCAGTTCAATGTTGATTCAATTCAGTTCAGTGTTAATTTAATTCAGTTCAAGTGTTGATTCAATTCAGTTCATTGTTGATTCAGTTCAGTTCAATGTTGATTCAGTTCAGTGTTAATTTAATTCAGTTCAAGTGTTGCTTCAATTCAGTTCATTATTGATTCAATTCAGTTCAATGTTGATTAAATTCAGTTCAGTGTTAATTTAATTCAGTTCAATGTTGATTCAGTTCAGTTCAATATTGATTTAGTTCAGTTCAGTGTTAATTTAATTCAGTTCAAGTGTTGCTTCAATTCAGTTCATTATTGATTCAATTCAGTTCAATGTTGATTCAATTCAGTTCAATGTTGATTCAATTCAGTTCAATGTTGATTCAGTTCAAGTGTTGCTTCAATTCAGTTCAATGTTGATTCAATTCAGTTCAATGTTGATTCAATTAAGTTTAGTGTTGCTTCAGTTCAATGTTGATTCAATTCAGTTCAATGTTGATTCAGTTCAGTTCAATATTGATTTAGTTCAGTTCAGTGTTAATTTAATTCAGTTCAATGTTGATTCAATTCAGTTCAGTGTTAATTTAATTCAGTTCAATGTTGATTCAGTTCAGTTCAATATTGATTTAGTTCAGTTCAATGTTGATTCAATTCAGTTCAAGTGTTTCTTCAATTCAGTTCATTATTGATTCAATTCAGTTCAATGTTGATTCAATTCAGTTCAATGTTGATTCAATTCAGTTCAAGTGTTGCTTAAATTCAGTTCAATGTTGATTCAGTTCAGTTCAATATTGATTCAGTTCAGTTCAATATTGATTTAGTTCAGTTCAGTGTTAATTTAGTTCAGTTCAATGTTGATTCAATTCAGTTCAATGTTGATTCAATTCAGTTCAATGTTGATTCAATTCAGTTTAGTGTTGCTTCAGTTCAATGTTGATTCAATTCAGTTCATTGTTGTTTCAATTCAGTTCAATGTTGGTTCAAATCAATTTCGATAACACTCTCAGTGTCCTTTTTCAGCTCAATTCAGTTTTGTTTTGTTCACATCTGATAGTAACAGTGCAATCAAATCAATAATGTAGCTGAATATTACGTGTCTTTAAGTCCCAGCTGAGCATGGCGTGTGTTCGTGCGCTCGCATGCATCAAACTCTACACACATGGCACATATTTAGACTGATGTTCCATGCAAATCCACACCAGCTGTCACAGGTTACTGAAATTCCTCCTGCATGTTACACATGTGCTGCGTCATGAGGTCAAGGGTCGTAACATGACGCTCAGAGTGCAAACTGTTCGCATGACCTTCTGAGATGCAGCCGATTATTATCAGATTATATGCATGATATTTCATCGCATGAGCGTTGCTGGAACGATAATCAAAACCAGAGGACATTCAGAGGGAAAAAGGATGCATGTGATCGCTTTCGTTTTATTTCATTCTGCAAGTAAAAATCAGCCACGCATGACTTTCTGCAGTGTAGAACAGGTCTGAAATGACATTTAACCCTCATCCTTTCTTCGCACTTTGTAACACATCTTTCCCACACGGGTCAAAATGACCCGAAGCCCTAAAACTATACTTGTCCAGAATGCTTATTTTATTTAATTTTGATTATATTGGTTTCAATTTTTTAATGCAATTTTGGGGGAATTTTTTTGTTATTTTTTCATTTTAGTTACCTTTAAATTATAAGATTTGATCAATAAATAATAAATAAATAATCATTTAAGCACATTACTCGCATTCTTTCAACTTAAATTCAAAATAACTCACTATTTCATGCACAACCCTTTTAATTCAGCTCAAAATATCTTACATTGTCTGTCTCTGCCGACCTCTTGTGGAAAAAATAATCATATATCATGATATTTCAGACTCTAGATGGCCTTATATCTCTATATGGAGCAAATGAGCTGTTCCTCTGGGTCCTAAAGTCAGTTCACTTCAGTATGCATTTATGTAGACATTATAAAATCATTTTTTGGTAAAGTTTTAGCATTTTTAGTTAGAATTTTTAGGTATTTCTATGTGTACTGAAACATTCCTCGCATTCCATTCATTCCTAAGGGGGTCAAATTGACCCGCGACGGAAGGATTTGTTACTTTTTTAAATTTAAAAAATGATTTTCGGGTAATAATTGATGATAATTGTACATTTTGGGCCACAAACTCACCAGGCCAGAGCTGCAGGAGGTAATGCAAAGCCTCTATGTGTCGTTTAAAGTCCACGGCGCTGGCGATCTCTTCACTGTGTGCGAAGCTACGCCCCCGAGCGGCCCCGGACCCCATCATGGCCCCTGACCCCGGGGCCGTCAGCCCGGCCTGCCAGGACTCCTGTGTGGGCGTCAGGAGAACCGGCCCGAAGCACACGGCCAGATTCTGGCACGTCATCCGGTTGCTGTCGCTGTAAGACGCCACCAGACTCAGATGATCCAGCAAGAAGGACAGGGTTGCCTTCAGAAGACACAAAACCACACACAGATCAAACATGGAAGTACTAACACTGCATTAGCACTGATCTGTACAGTGACTTTTAAAAGGGAAACTGATTTTACGCATTACAGAATTTTCCTTCAGAATAATGTGCATTGACGTACACACGGAACTCCTTGTTATTAGCGACACCGGTGGCCGGTTAGTGAACTGCAGCAGCACATCCTTTGCAGCATTATACTGTTAACGAACATTTAGATGAGTATGCAAATATGTGCGTGCTTTCCTCTTAATAACAAAAATGACAGAAAGCAGCAGTTCGGAAAGCATCTGATCACAGAGACGTGGATGTTTGCAGCAGATCTGAGATTCACCGGTCATTCAAATTACACTGATATGATAGTTTGATTATAAAGTATATTTGACACTCTGTATAGATCTGACTATGTGAGACTATAGTTTGAATAAGATCTTTTTCTTTGCATGCACAGCACAGAAAGGCTATTTTTTAGCATTATCCTGAACATTGTATAAGCATTAGTTTCATTGAACAAAACACAGGCTCTCGGGAGCGTACACGTCACATGCTTTTGATTTTAACGTCACGCACTTCACATGAACATCAGGCTTTCATAGACAACCAGGGAAAGTCTATTAAGTGATTAATACATGAAAAGTCCTACATGCATCTCCTTTAAGAAAGCAAATCGAGCCCATTTTTGATTAAGACTTCAGGATGCATAAACGTGGTAAAATTATGCAAGCTCCTAAAAGTGAGCTATACTTTTCTAAATGAAGAACAAGAGATGAGAAAAGAAAGAGTATAAATGTATGAGAGCAGGAGGAGCGGGAGGTTCTCATTCCCAATTAGTTTGTTTTGGACGATGTTGAAAACCCTCAGGCTGCTGTTCTGCTGCTCACATGGGACAAACAAACCACGTACACACACACACACACACACACACACACACACACACACACACACACACACACACACACACACACACTCCCTCTCGCATAAACACTTCAGTGCTCTTACATAAAATCACATCCTCAGGAAGAAGCTCAGACTCACGTCTGGCAGAAACCAGGACAGCCGAGCATGAAAGAAGATTCAATGAAAGAACAGTGACAAACTGCTTAAGAAGTGAAGGAGAAAGAAATCTAAATGTTTGCCATTCTTATTAGATTAGTTTACTCAGAGTAAAGACGCATGGCTCCTTGAGGATCATTAAAACCTTTCAGAAAACAATAAAATGCAAAAACTGAGGTGCGATTGAGTGTAGATCTTAAAAAAATAAACAGGAAAATTGTATGAATTCAATACTTTCTCAATCTTATTCAGAAATGTGATGCAAGTGTCTATTTTACATCTTACAAATGTGTTTAGAGTTACAATCAGTGGAAGAGACTGAATGTTTGAACTTTTGTTCGATATACATGTAATTTATGATAATTTAATGCCATATCAGCACCAAAGGCTTTATCCTAGAGTAATCAAATGTTAAATAATCATAATAACAATATTTTAATGAATTGTATACAATAATTTTACAATGTTATGAAATGGATAAATAATTAATCCAAATAAAAATAACCATAAGAGTTATATCAAATCTTTCAGCTTGATATTTCATAAATACAATTATGAATTAGATGTAATTCACATGTAATAATGTTTCGGATTGAAAAGTTAAAGGTGCGTATTCACTACCATTCAAAAGTGTATTAATATTAGGAGGAGTAATTAATACTTTTATTCAGCAAAGATAATTTCACATAAACGCTGTTCTTTTGAACTTTATATTCAAAGAATTGTTAAAAATAAAAATGTATCACAATTTCCACAAACATATGAACTGTTTTCAACACTGATAATAATCATAAATGTTTCTTGATCATCAAATCCTCATATTAGAGTGATTTGTGAAGGATCATGTGACACTGAAGACTGGAGTAATGATGCTGAAAATTCAGCTTTGATCACAGGAATAAATTACACTTTACTATATATTCACATAGACAACAGATGATTTACATTATAATAATATTTCACTATTTTTACTGTATTTTTGATCAGATAAATGCAGCCCTGGTGAGCAGAAGAGACTCTTTCAGAAATATTAAGAAATCTTAGGTTTTGAATGGCAGTGTAAACAGAACTTTGAGAGCCTGAAATGAACACCTGATGTCAGGACAGGTTCACATCTAAAGGTTGCCGGACACTCAGACTGAGACTGGATGAATTACCCGCTCGGCTTCAGGGAGACATTGCAACAGAGCAACAGTGTTTTGTGATCGCTGAGCGTCGCTGTCGTTTCTACAGGCCGGTCGAACCATCATGGCCTCTAACACCACTTCATACAGGGTCCTCGTGATGAGAGGAGACGGCAGCTCGCGCAGGTAGTCCTTCAGAATGCCTGACCATAAACATAAAAAACAATCCATATTTCCATCTACAAAAACCCTGGAGATTTAATTGCATGTTATTGGTGTATATTTTCATATGCATATTATTGTCCCCTACTTGAGTTTGTAAATTGATATTGTTCAATAAAGGTAAGTAAAAAAGCGTGGTACATGAATACATCAGGTTGACTGACCGGTAATGACATTGACGTCGGGATAGAGCTCGTCGTTTAAGGAAACTGCAGCACTGTCCTTCTCAAACGCATCACGTAATTCCTTCTTCACTGCTGCAGAACCACAGAGACGATACAGTCCCACCACCTGCACACACACAGAAACACACAGTGTCTTTTTACAACCACTAGGACACATTTCTCAATACTTAGATCTATTATGCAAAGTCTTGATGTTGTTTTCAGGCTCTACTAGAACAGGTTTTCCTGCTTGAATGTTGATTATTTTCCTCATATTCTCCATTGTTGCGGCTCCTCTCTTCCCAGTCTGTCAGTAACGCTCTGTTTAGTTCCTGTCTCTATGAAGCCCCTCCTTCTGAAAAGCACACTGTGCTCTGATTGGTCAGCTGGAGCAGTGTGTTGTGATTGGTCGAGCGCTTCGAGTGTGTTTGGGAAATGTCCCGCCCCTTACCATAACCGCCAGTTTAACACACTACTAACTAACTCAACCAGGCCCCGCCCCTTTATTCTGCATATTAATTATTATAATGAGGAATATTGTGACGCATTCGTTCCCGGAAGAAACTCAAGACTACAATGGAGGCGTTTCAGGAGTTCAGGAACACTGACACTGATATAGAGAAGAACTTTGTGAACCTTTTTAATTCTCAAACACCAACATTAGATATAGAAAGTTGTAAAAAAAAAAAAAAAGAAGCAGAATAGGACTTTAACTGCAGAGCCAAGCTGAAAGTTGGTGTGAAGAGTTTTGAAAAAGTGACCCAAGTATTGAGAAATAATAATAATAATAATAATAATAATTAGTGCTAGGCAACGATTAATCGCATCCAAAATAAAAGTTTGCGTTTACATAATATATGTGTGTGTGTACTGTGTATAATTATTTTGTATATATAAATACACACACGCATGTATATATTTAAGAAATATTTGCATGTATATACTGTATATATATATATATATATATATATATATATATATATATATATATATATATATATTTATACATAATTTATTATATTTAAATATTTTATATATAAACACATTTTTCTTAAATATATACATACATTCATGTGTGTGTATTTATATATACAAAACAATTATACACAGTACACACACACACATATATTATGTAAACACAAACTTTTATTTTGGATGCGATAAATCATTGCCCAGCACTAATAATATAATAATCTGTAAATGCACGCCGTCTCACCCTCAGTCCTCTCCTCTCGATCTCAGAAACACACTTCTGAATGATCAGAGGCACTCTGAGTGTGGACGCTTCTTTCTCCACCAGGGGGCGCAGCTCCACCCCGAACACTGTAGGGGGGGGCAGGTCACTGAGGCGCGGGAACGGGGTCACGAACTGCTCCAACAGGGTCAACTTCACATACAGCAAACCACGAGGCTCCAGACGAACACACAGCTGCTGACTGCGAGAAGCTGCGGGAGAGAGAGACAGAGAGAGACCGGGAGAGAGAGACAGAGAGAGACAGAGAGAGACAGAGAGAGAGAGAGAGAGAGAGAGAGAGAGAGAGAGAGAAGATAAACAGATAAGAGGCTCAGTGCAAGATCAAAGCTAACGCAGGGTATGACTGGGTGGTATGGTTGTATACACAAAGGGTAAAATTTGTGAACATGTTCCAAATGCTTGCAAGTAGCAACAGATAATTTCTTTCGCATTGTGCCCTTTATCCAAGTGAAACGGAAGAACAAAAAATAATTTAAATTGCTCGCTTTCGGGTTAAACTTTCCGCAACTGCGCAGCTGGGTTATAGGTTGCCAAGTTGAGGTGGCAAACGGGTTGAAATTGTATATGATGTGTGGATTGTGTGAATATAATGCATTTAATACAAGATCTGGCAACTGGTCAGCATTAGACAAACATATTGGTCCGATTATTCATAAAGGAGTTTGGGCCATGCAAATTACGGGAGTTTCCCGGGAGAAATAACAAACCGGGAGGGTTAAAAAAACTAAAAAAACAGGAGAAACCAGGACAAAACGGGAGTGTTGACAGGTATGAAGAGAAGACGTTTCGGCGGATGATTTGATCAAACATTACAACGTCAAAACATTAAAAAAAGAAACATGCACAGATGAGTTTACAATAATTTGCATTTTGAAAACAATTGTGAATTTCCATTTTTTTATGCTGACTTTAAGGGGTGGTTTGTTAGTCTAAACATGAAGTAGAGTTCAGTTGCTTATGGATTGCAATGTGACGAGTTACTATAGAATAGAACTCAAAAAAAATATACGTGTAACAAATGAATACATATTCATCTTAATTTATAGAGAATTTCTGCCCCTCTATGAAAGTCTATTCACCCAAAACGTTCATAAAAAAATCCATATGACTTGAGCGGTTTATTGCAGGACCTCTGAAGAGACACTTCACTTAATATGATGAATAGATTTCATTTAGGCTTTTATTCACATATAAACATTGTTCAGCGAACATAAAAGTCCTGTTTACACCTGGTATTAAGATGCGTTTTGTCAATCCGACCACAAGTGGACGATGTTAAATTCAGCTTGTTCACTTTTAACCACTTCCAGAGGTAGTGGAAAACGCATTGCAAACCAGATTGCTTTTGTAGTGTAAACGCTCATGTGGTCGAAACTGCTGCTCTCCGTGTGTTCGTGTTCATATGTAAAGAGCTTATTTTGTCCATTAGATCGAAAGATCTGAAAAAGCCCATAGATTTACCCGCCCATAGACCCTCCCCTCAAAGAAATCAGGTTTGAAGTGGACAAAAGAGATGGATTAAAACACCAGGTGTAAACGATTGTGATCCGATTGACCAAAACGCATCTTAACACCCTGTGTGAACAGGGCCAAAGAGAAGCTCAACTCTCCTTGTTTGATGTGTTCTGAAGATAATCAAAAGTCTTATGGGTTTGGAAAAAAAAAAGAGGGTGAGTAAATGATAACAGTGTTTACATTTTTGGTAAAACTAATCCTTTAAAACAGCTTCAAAAAATGGCTCATCTAATCAGAATTCAGAGAACTATCAGTTTCATCTTGGGACTTGATTCACAAATGGGTGGTTCTCTTACCCTTGAAGAGGGACGGTATAGCCACAGCGCCCAGACAGCAAACCCGATTACGAGCAGGAGCAGCCGGCGCGCAAGACCCGATGTTAGCGCTAGCAGTCGTTGGCGTCAAGATGACCAGTTTGAGCACCCTCGCCCTCTCGAGCTCCAGGTTAAAGGTGTGGTTTAGTGGGAGACACGCTCCTCGACAAGTTAGCAGGGACGTTCGAGCCCGGGTCACCCCGTCCACTTGAATGGCACAGAAGACTTCTTTAGTAGCATCGATCCGAGGGGGTCGGAGTAGCTCTTCGACTCCCAGCAAATGCACCGTGAGCAGGCCTGAAAGTCTCTGAGCACAGCGAGGCTGATCCGTCAGCGAGTACAAGCGGAATGACTCTGCGTCTGCCACAACGAGTGAATCCTGTGGTCCACGATGTGGTGGTGGTGTAGGTGAGCCTTTCGACCCCTGACCCTTTGGTAGGAGTTCAGGTGAGTCTCCATCGCTAAGATACCCTCCTTTACTAGCGGAGCGCATTCGAGAGGATCGACGTCTTGGCCTTGCGGGTGCACTGGAGTCCAGGTGGTACTTGCTGATGATGTTGGATGATTCTTTACATGCATTTGGTGGTAAAGCCTCATCTGACGCTCCCGGTGCACTGCTGGCATTTCCTTGGCTCTGTCCGTGACGCTGATTACGGGACGAGCGCAGGCTAAGCTTCCGCCTTAGTTCTGGGAGTTTCCGCATCTTCATAGAGAGCCGCCGAACCGTCCCTGGAGACTTGATCTTGTCGATCACACTGCTCCCATTTCCACCCTCTCCTGGGCTTCTCTTTGGTGCCCCCGAAATGTCAGAGTTCACAACACTTGCAGAGCTAATACAGTCCGACTGTAGCATAACCAGATCTGAACCCAAAGAAACACACTGTTAAGAAAGGAATTACAACTTTTAAGATGTTCCTATAACCAAGTTGTGCTTTAGTATCTTAGTAGTCAAGTGTCAAAACATTGTAAGATGCCTTGCTGTTAGGCAGCACACTAGGCAACATAAATGAAACCTTATAAACCAGGGGAGTTCAATCCTGCTCCTGGAAGGCCAACTTACTGCTGTTAGCTCCAATACACCTGCCTGGAAGTTTCTAGTGATCCTGAAGACCTTGATTAGCTGGTCAACGTGTTTTTAATTAGGGCTAGAACTAAACTCGGCTGGAAGGTGGCCCTCCAGGAGCAAGATCAGACACCCCATCATAAACTGATTTGCAATGATGAGATGGAATGAGATCCACTTTCCTGTAGACTTTAGCCCCAACACTTATCAAACACACCTGAACATGGTAATCAATGTCTTCAGGATAACTAGAAAGTAACAGGCAGGTACTTTTTTTATCAGGGTTGGAGCTAAACTCCGCAGGACAATAGGCCTCTGGAGCCAGAGTTGTGCCGAGTCCGACCCCTTCTCCAGAGACTCTATTCGCAGGACAGTAACCCCTCCAGGACCAAAGTTGCCCATCCCAGCTCTACATCAAGGATGGGCAACTCTGGCCCTCAAGGTCCACTTTCCTGTAGACTTCAGCCCCAACACTTATCAAACACACCTGAATATGCAAATTAAAGTCTTCAGACAGCTATAGGCAGGTGAGTTTGGTCAGGGTTGGAGCTAAACTCTGCAGGACAGTAGGCTTCGAGGGCCAGAGTTGTGCCGAGTCCGACCTCTTCTCCAGAGACTCTACTCTCCAGGACCGAAGTTGCCCATCCCAGCTCTACATCAAGGATGGGCAACTCTGGCTCTGAAGATCCACTTTCCGATAGACTTTAGCCCCAACACTTATCAAACACACCTGAACATGCAAATTAAGGTCTTCAGATAACTATAGGCAGGTGAGTTTGGTCAGGGTTGGAGCTAAACTCTGCAGGACAGTAGGCTTCGAGGGCCAGATTTGTGCCGAGTCCGACCCCTGCTCTACGTAGGCAGTAAAACAGTGCTTAAAGTCAAATCAAGTCAAGCCACCTTCATTTATATAGCCCTTTTACCAATATGGATTGTTTCAAAGCAGCTTTACAGTGATAATAAGAAATTAAAGTAACAGAGATTGTTTTGGCTTTACAGCAGCTCTAGAATAAAGTTATTGTCCAGCTAAAGTTAGTTTTGATTGATTTACTTCCATTGCAAAGATCATTAGTTATTAACTTAGCTAACACAACACCGTTTCAACCGAAAACAGAAAACTTTTAATGAAAAAGGTAATAATAAAGCAATATAGAGTTTGACATTAGTCACTAGGCTAAAGACATGATACTGGTTAGCATAAAAATACACACAAATATTGGGTAAAGCATTCAGTTTTTAATTATATTGAACTATTTGTGTATTCAGGGATTGCCTTCTCCACAACTGTTGCAGACTTAGAATTTGACCAAAAGAAGGCCTTAAAAGGCAGGCCTATTATAATTATGCTGCCTACTTTCTGAAAGAACCTCTAGAACACATATATGATGCCCTCAAATGCTGTCTAGATAGGCAGCTCACTAGGTTTTAGAAAATAACTTATAATTACATTATATGTGGTTGTAATGTGGTTGCTTTCAATCCCATTTTTTCCAAATTTGTGAACGCCAAACACAATCAGCATAGCATAACACAGCATTTCAGTCTACAATTCTCATTTTAAGACCAGCTGTGTGTGCTGGAAATGCATCTTAGCTTGTGACAATCTCTTACATAATGGAAAATCTGACCATACCCAAACTATCCGTCCTGATGACATTGACTTCAGTTTGAATGTCTCTCGTTTGATTGGTCAAACCCCCTGATCGTTTCTGGTCTCTTTTCTCCTTTGCCAACCCCTCATTTTCTCTCTTTCTCCACGGGTCTCCGTATTTTTCCTGATCTGCTTTTCCGCTGGCCCTTAAGTCATCCTCTTCAGGAATGGGGTTGTACCAAATGTTTCCGTCTCCATCCGGGCCCTGTCGCCACTCTGTGATTCTGGTTGGATTCTGGGCCTCATCTGATGCCTGGGGTTTTCCTGTGGACAGTACCCAGGCTCGACTGCTCCTGTCCAGGTGCTGGAGGTAAGCACCTTGCCCAGAGATCTTTGCTGAGCTGGAAGAGACACACACATCCATTAAGGTCGTAGACGAAGGGGTCAACTCCGGTAAACTGGCCTCGACTGAGTTGCACGGTGCGCTGGAATATCCAAACTCCAATTCAAGATCATTCCGATTTCTCTTCAAGCCATCCTCACTAAAAGTTTGTTGGTTCCAGGCCTGTTTTGAGGCCTCAGCCTTTCCAGAGCACAAATCCCAGTCCTGTGGCCCGTAGACCAGGCTAGGACACGGATCTGTGCCGACTGGGTCTCTGCAAGTGGAGGGAAGTTTGGCCCAGTTCTGTTTTTTGGAGACGGTGATCTGGGAGCGTCTGGTACACTCCTCTCGGTCCGAGCTCTCGGTCTCAGCGTGACCTGAGGTGGATGCAGTTGATGGACAACTTTGGAAAAGTTCCACCTTTTCTGTCACTTCTAAAGCAGAGGAAAGAAAACAGCCATTATTGTCATAGCAGGAGTATTTGGCCTTATTTGGTGTTGAAATAGTTGTCTGGATTGGAGTGACTAACATGAAGAATTGATCACTGGAGACTTGCAACATTCAGAAACAGCAAATACCACAAGTAAAAGTGGAACTGGGGGCTATTAACCTTTACAGGGTTTGCTTCCTCCCTAAAACAACATTTCTGAGATGAGTTTACAGTGACGTAGAGCTGCGAAGAGAAGAGGGCGACTGGAAAGAATTAAAATAAGACCAAAGAGGAGGGGTGAAGATATTTACCATCTCCTTCACCCTCGGCTCCCTCTCCCTCTCCCTCTCCCTCTCCCTCCCATCTTGCACATCTGGAAGTTTCTCCAAACTCCCTCCTCCCGTTTTCCCCTTACTCTCCCTCTCTCTCTCTCCCTCTCTCCGTCTGTTCTTTCCCCTCTTGAAATTATGAACGTGGCTTGTGACACACAGTTAGCCAAATATCTTATCCAGTTCCAGAAGCCATGAATAACTCCTGTGTGTGTGTGTGTGCTCTGCTCATTATCTCTGTTGGCTTGCATGACTCTGGAAGTGCTGAATAAAAACATCTCTTGTCAATTGCACTTTAGTCAACACTGCTCATGAGTGTGTCAAAACCACTGCTAGTTTACAAGGCCAAGACAACATTCAACAATCAAACGCCTAAACCACTAATGCTGCTTAAACACCGCACAAAGATGTGACGAAAAGTTTGACAGATAGAAACATGCAAGTCTATTTCAAGGTTGCGGAAAGAGCCAGATCAGTTGGGATTTCCGAGCACACAACTGAAACCGCTCATCTGAAATTTTCTTTGGTCATTTGATGCCTACATCAAGAGTGTGTTTCAGGAAAACTTCAAATTCAATGTTTGTACGAAATGTGACCTTCGCAGACCTTGTGTTTGAAGAGTTAAACTCTATGTTTCAATTCCAACCCTACTTTTTCTTTCTCAATCAATATCCTGGTTCACTTTAAAATGCGTCACATTACAGAAGCCAAATTGACTTGAAGATTAAAACAGAAAAACACAGATCTCTTTATGCTTCCCTGAACAGGAAGTGTTACAGTAGTTTAAGTGACTTCCTGTTATGCCAAAGTAGCCAAGAAAAAGAGGGAGAGAAACAGAAAGCAACAAGCTAGAGCTACACACATATCGCACACATAAATGCACAGACTGAGAGAAGGCGCAGAAGTTTGATTTACATTTACGAATTTTGGGAGACTTTTATCCGTGCATTATTTTTATTTTTATCAATGTATTTATTCTGGGAATCAAACCCATGACATTGGCATTGCTAGCACCATTCTCCACTCCTTGAGCTACAGGACAGCATGCAGTCAAACCTAAATTTATTCAGACACCTTCAACATTTCTCACATTATCTCAGTTTATTCGCAATAGTTTAGAAGACGGTAATAAAATATGAGTAGAACTCAGTTGATATTTGACTGGTTTTGTCCGTCCTTCTGTTAGACTGTCTCACACATGAATTATGTTGAATATCTGTCAGCTGTTAAATTTAACTACACAATTAGATAATACCAGTTTAGCTCAACCAATCACCAAGCAATGCTTCATTTTGTTCAGTCTGTGTGTAAAAAGAGCATTAGCAATTAAAGAAAAAACACTTAAGCAAAAAATTATCAGGTCAAAGTTTCAATCATTTTTAGTCCCAAATGTTTATAAATGTTACTGGTAGTCACTGAATGAAGACTTTTTGGGTATAATATGTCACAGTTTACTTTATTTTGCTCTCCTCACTTATAAATTAACTATAGTGTCCTGCACACACTAGTAAAAAACATATATATACAGTACAGGCCAAAAGTTTGGACACATTACTATTTTTAATGTTTTTGAAAGAAGTTTCTTCTGCTCATCAAGCCTGCATTTATTTGATCAAAAATACAGAAAAAAAATGTATATTGTGATATATTATTACAATTTAAAATAATTGGTTTTCAATTTATTATACTTTAAATTATAATTTATTTCTGTGATTCAAAGCTGAATTTTCAGGATCATTACTCCAGTCTATCACATGATCCTTTAGAAATCATTCTAATATGATGATTCATTATCAAAGTTGGAAACAGTTCTGCTGCTTAATAATTTTTCATAACCTGTGGTAAAAAAAAAAAAAAAAAAAAAGCAAATGTTTTAAAAATAGAAATATTTTGTAACAGCAATATCCACTACTGGTCAGTCATTTGGGGTCAGTCATTGTTTTCTTTCTTTTTTTGAAATAAATCAATACTTTTATTCAGCAAGGATGTGTTGAATTGATAAAGTGATAGTAAAGAAGATTTATATTATTAGAATTTTTTATTAATTTTGAATAAATGTAGTTCTTTTTAACCTTTTATTCATCAAATATATTAGGCAGCAGAACTGTGTCCAACACTCATAATAAATCAGAATATTAGAATGATTTCTAAAGGATCATGTGATAGACTGGAGTAATGATCCTGAAAATTCAGCTTTGCATCACAGAAATAAATGATAATTTAAAGTATAATAAATTGAAAACCAATTATTTTAAATTGTAATAATATATCACATTACTACTTTTTTTGTCTGTATTTTTGATCAAATAAATGCAGGCTTGATGAGCAGAAGAAACTTCTTTCAAAAACATTAAAAATAGTAATGTGTCCAAACTTTTGGCCTGTACTATATATATCTGGTGCCTGAATAATTTTTGGTTTGACTGTATCCAAAGACGCAAAAATTACGATAAAGAATAAAGAAAAAGGTACAAAAATTGTACCCACAAGGAAATACAAAAAGCCAAAACAGGGAGTGATTTCAGTGAGAAACACACAGCTGTCGAGCCGCTGAGAGGATTCAATGAGCGGTCTGTGTCGAGGGCTTTCCTTCACAGCTGGACACACACACTTAACCCTATTCACTATTCATTACAACACCCCAAAATACACACGCTCACACAAAGCACACTCTCACGGGCGTGCGCTGGACTCACCCTTCACCTCTGACGCGACCAGTCTGTGTGTCTGTGTATTTATGAAGCCGTTTCTGGGTTTAAACAGCACATTGATAAACTGGTCTTTCTCTGTTTAGCTTGTTACGACTTTAAATAGCGACGTGCACCAAACCCAAGACTGACGGACCTTTAGAGCTTCAGTTTACTCATTCATAGACAGTATATCGACTAGGCCGACTAATCAAACAGCAGATGTTTATCCATTTTTACATTATTGGCCTCACGATTGGAGAAGTTGAGAACCAAAATACATAAATAAAGTGCCATTTTTCAAGGTTTCAGATTTTAGTGTCTTTCACATTTCAGCTTTGAAGGAACACGCCGACTTTTTGGGACTTTATCTTATTCACCGTATCCCCCAGAGTTTGATAAGTCCACACATACCCTTCTCATCTCCGTGCGTGCCGTAACTCTGTCTGACGCACCCACCGCTAGCCTAGCTTAGCACAAAGACTGGAGGTAAATGGCTCCAGCTAGCATACTGCTCCTAATAAGTGACAAAATAACACCAATATTTTCCTATTTACATGTTGTGATGTGTATAGTCACAGTGTGTACGAATAACAAGGTCACATGACACACAGCCATCTTCTAACCGTATACATACTGGGAACTATATTCTCAGAAGGCGAAGCACTGCTACTTCTGCGGAGTGATTTGCTCGCTACTAGCTACTAGCTATCTAGTCACGTTGGTTTTGTTGACGGAAGTAACAACGGTGCTTTTCAGGTGTTGCGCTAATCACTCCGCAGAAGTAGCAGTGCTTCGCCTTCTGAGAATATAGTTATTTTGTCACTTATTAGGAGCAATATGCTAGCTGGAGCCATTTACCTCCAGTCTTTGTGCTAAGCTAGGCTAGCGGTGGGTGCGTCAGACAGAGTTACAGCACGCACGGAGATGAGAAGGGTATGTGTGGACTTATCTAACTCTGGGGGATACAGGGAATAAGATAAAGTCCCAAAAAGTCTGCATGTTCCTTTAAAACACTGAATGTTAAACTCTGCAACAAACACAGATCAAATTGACCTCTAATGCATGACAGATTTATGCAGTCAGTTTGTTGAAAGATAAAATGTGATGAATAATCCAAAGGCTGGCTTGTTTGTTTGTTTGTTTGTTTGTTTGCATGTGTGTTTATTTACCATGTTTGGCAGTGTGAAATCATTAGTGGAAATGTTTGCTGAGAATATTCACGGCGTAACGGTTAAAGAGTTTTTCCCAGAATGCCGATCCCTCCCCCTTCATTCGCCCATATAATTTGAGACATCCGGTCGCTCTCATCTGCCCTGAAAACACAAGCCTAACTATTAATAATCACATCAGGAAAGACTAAAAACATGCAAGCAGATCTTCAGTTTCAGGACATTTATATCTCAACACATCAGAACAGCAATAATAAAGCCAAACATAAACATGCATGATCATTTAAACTCCACATTTGAGCATGCTTTTGGAGAATACGCGAGTCCAGGCCCAATCCAGAGGGAAATACATGCCTCTGTCTCTCCAGATCCCCGTGAAGATGTTTACTCTGAGAGCTCGACCCTCCAGATCTGAGGAAACTCACTCCTAAACATCTGCAGTCAATGCTCTCCGTCATGTTTATTGAGTAATATGACTATATCTGATGGTCAGAGGTCTTCGACTAGAGCAGAAACACTAGTCCAGGGGCCGGTTTCACACAGATAGACTTTGACTATGGCTTAGATATAGTAGATAGTCAGACTTCAGATAGACATCTAAATCAGACCGTTGCACAACGCACTTAAGACTCTGACTATCTTAAGTAGGACTACACTGCAATGCATTCTGGGTAAAATAAGACACTTTTCAAAACAAAAAAACATGGCGGATCGAGTAAGCGCATTCAGCCGCTCAGTGCCGTTTACCCCAGCGGAAGATATGTGTTTGTTGGAGGACTATAACAGTTACAAGGACATTTTACTTAGGAAAATTAGCGGAGAATGTAGTAACAAGAAGAAATGTTTAAATTATGAGCCATTTTCCCTTTTCTTTTGGCTGTTTGTAATGTAACTGATTGTTACTGCTGGTTGCCAAGGTAACAGAGTCTTAGACCTAAGTTAGCCTGGGGCTAAGGTGTCTGGGGGTAAGTTAGCCTGGGGGTAAGGTGTCTGCGGGTAAGTTAGCCTGGGGGTAAGGTGTCTGCGGGTAAGTTAGCCTGGGGGTAAGTTAGCCTGGGGGTAAGGTGTCTGGGGGTAAGTTAGCCTGGGGGTAAGTTAGCCTGGGGGTAAGGTGTCTGCGGGTAAGTTAGCCTGGGGGTAAGGTGTCTGGGGGTAAGTTAGCCTGGGGGTAAGGTGTCTGCGGGTAAGTTAGCCTGGGGGTAAGGTGTCTGCGGGTAAGTTAGCCTGGGGGTAAGGTGTCTGGGGGTAAGTTAGCCTGGGGGTAAGGTGTCTGCGGGTAAGTTAGCCTGGGGGTAAGGTGTCTGGGGGTAAGTTAGCCTGGGGGTAAGGTGTCTGCGGGTAAGTTAGCCTGGGGGTAAGGTGTCTAATGTTTTTGGTCTAAATTAAGTCAGTCTTTATTTTTGTGAAACAGTCTAACTTGCATTAGACTAGTCCATGAGCAAATTTTAGACTTGTCTAACACTATAGACCGGTCTATAATAGCTTTGTGAAACCGGCCCCAGTGTGAGTTCAAGAAAGCTAGACAAGAAAAAAACAATATCTGAAGGCCTCGATGTGAACTTGAACAATCTGTACTGTTGGTTGAGCTTCTTATCTCAACAATTAATCAGCGCCGCACAAGATTTATCGCCGCTTCGGTTTCACACAGAACAGCACTGGACATGTGGCTGGACTCCCACTGAAACACTCCATTATTAGCTCTGAAATACTGTTTTACACACATTCTTGAGTGTATGTTGAGTTTGTTCATCACAAGTGATGCAGATTGTACATTCTCTGCAATGCTCTATTTTTTCAGACTGGAAGTGGGTCTCATCTCATCTCTGTTTATGTCTGGATTATAGAATTAAACATCAGCCCAGAACAGCATTATCAGTGTATTAGTCTGACCAGATGCTGACAGCTGCATTTCTGCTTGCATATTTTCCCAGAGTGCCTCAAACCGCACATTACAATCTACTTCTGTCTGGAAGCAAGCCCACACAATCAGAACGCTTTCCCATAAGAACAAACTAAATTATTTTTTGGATGTTTGTTTTTTGGAACAATGCAAATATATGCTGTAAGCAACACAGTTAAAGTGAATACAATAAATTAATATATATATACAAAAGAAATATATATAACGTATTTAAATTATTTTTTATATATAATTTATGATATATATATATATATATATATATATATATATATATATATATATATATATATATATATATATATATATGAACCAATGCATAAATTATAATTGTATAAATATATTAAAATGCTTATTTAATAAAAAAACATTCTGTAATAAATGGGAAATTAACATTTCTCCAAAAATGCATTTATTTAAAAAACAGTTATATATCTATAAATAATTGTATTATATATATAAAATAGTGAGTAAATATTTGTATATTATCAAATTAATTACATAAATTAAATTAATACATATTCATAAATACAAATTATGTATAAATACATTTGTATAAAAATGTTTTATATATAATTTAAAAGAATATATATAATAACTATATAAATTAATTATATACATTTATAATATTTATTATATTATAATATTTTGTAATATTCTAAATTTATAATATATAATATTAATTATATACATTATTTACATTTATTAACTTAATATTTGATAAAAATATTAATATATTTTGGTAAATAAATAATAAATGGGAAAATAAAATAAAAAAATACATTCATACAAAACAGATTTAATATAGATATATGTTATATATATATATATATATATATATGAAGCGTTCAGATGCAAAAGCCTCTAAGTGCCATCTGAAATTTTCTTCTAAAATTAGCATTTTTATCAAGCTTGTATGTTTGACAATTGTGAAATAACTGAACATAGTTATTTCACTTTAATGGCAATGAAAATTACCTATTAATTGTCATTAAAGTGAAATAACTGAACCTAAATATACAAGCTTGATAAAAATGCTCATTTAGAAGAAAATTTCAGATGGCACTTAGAGGCTTTTGCATCTGAACTCTTCATATATATATATAACTGTGTGTGTGTGAGTGTACTACCATGATATATACTATGGTATTCCACAGTACTCTAATGAAGCTCAGACTGGCCTGTTGTTCTAATCTGCACTTCCAGGAAGAACATCAGTGAGAGGAAGTCATTAAAATAGAAACTACACAGGAGATCTCGACAAAACTGATCCGAGTAACACAGTGTTACGTCCTAAACTCTGCAGCTCCATGATGTACAGCATTAGTGGCGTTTACACCGCATCACACATCAAACTATCACTATTGTTCGTAGAGCTGGATGATAAACCACACGTAACTCATCCCACATGTGTGTCGAGGCCTGTAAGCCGACCGATAATGAAGGAATGAATGAAACACTGAGGCACAATGATGATAGAGATCTTCTGTTGGAGAGTTGTGTAAACAGTCGAGACCCTGAGCCACTAGAGAAAGAAATTATGAAGCAAAAAGACTTTATGTGTGTGTGTTTACACTCCGATGAGGAGAAGCGGGAACATGCCGTACTCATGAACGTTCCTCGTGATGTCGGAGGAATCTCGAGACGAACAGCAGAAGATCAGGATCATCACATCAGAATCAGTGCAGTTATTAATACACTACATGATTTAATAACTCAATATCAGTTGAGTTATCTCTCTCAACGAGCGGCGACTCGTTCAGACTGTCAGTCAGGTCAAAGGTCATGTGGTGTATCCAGCCTTACATCTACAACTGTTAAAACATGCTTTCAATCCTTTAAATAAAGCTGAAATAAGATAATATAGAAATATCATATAAAAAATAAAATTTAATATACACACACACACTCTCACATACACTCTCAGACACTCTCACACACTCTCTCACACTCTCTCACACTCTCTCACACTCTCTCTCACACACACACTCTCATAATCTCACACACACTCTCACACACTCTCAGACACTCTCAGACACACACACACACTCTCATAATCTCACACACTCTCACACACTCTCACACACGCACGCGCACACACTCTCTCTCACACACACACACACACACACACACACACATACTCTCACAAACACACACACACACACACACACTGCTCATTGTGCATGAGTCACATGGACTACTGGAGGAAAGAAAGGTTTGGAACATGATGATGGCAAATCAATATTCCTTCAAAAAATGAACATGTATTCACAGAAAGAAATTCAATTCTTGGGAAACTGTAGCCTGGGAAAACCCAGACTACTTCCGGCGAATTTTAATTCTCTCTCCAGGATAGTCTGGAGAAGAGACCATTCAAACTCATTTCTGTGCCGCCGAAATCGCGGCACCAATCAGAAACATTTGGGGAGGGATTTACATGATGACGACAGCGCAGCGACGCTGAAGGAGATTTCATTACAAAGATGGATGCAGCCGTGGAACATCACTCGTTCGAATCATAGACCGTATATAAACGAATCAGTTATCGCGTCTGTTTTGAGCGATTTAAACTTACCGTTTTCGTTAAAACCGGAGCAAAGAACAACACTCGAAGCATACGTCATCTCCTTCATCGATCTGATTGGTTTTATGACTATCCAATTGCGCCCAGAGGAATTTGAGCTACGTCGGTTGGTGACGCCCCTTTGGAAATGATTTGTCTACATAGCTTCCCCAGACCCTACACTCAGTTTCAACTGAGAAGGGTTTGGTTTTAACCAGGCAAGGGAAACTGCGGATCTTTTAGTAAATCTCTGCGGGCGCAGATTCTGTGTGGCAAATCGAGAAACACACACACACACACACACACACACACACACACACACACACACACACACACACACACACACACACATCCAGCAGAAAGAGTTTTCTGTTTTGGACTCTCATGTGGTTCACAGATGCAGTGATGAAGCAATCTATTGACCCTCACTGACGAACACACACACACACACACACACACACTGATGAACACACACACACACACACACACACACACACACACACACACACACACACACACACACACAAACTGATGAACACACACACACACACACACACACACACACACACACACACAAACTGATGAACACACACAGACACACACACACTGATGAAAACACACACACACACACACACACACACAAGCTGATGAACACACACACACACAAACAAACTGATGAACACACAAACTGATGAGCACAAACTGATGAACACACACACACAAACAAACTGATGAACACACACACACAAACTGATGAACATACACACACACACACACAAACTGATGAACAGTGAACACACACACACACACAAACTGATGAACATACACACACAAACACACAAACTGATGAACACACACACACTGATGAACACACACACACAAACACACACTGATGAACGCAAACACACTTACACAAACTGATGAACACACACACACACCGATGAACACACACACACACTTACTGATGAACACTCACTCTCACACACACACACAAACTGATGATGAACACACACACAGATGAACACACACTGATGAACACACACACTCACACTTACACACTCACTGATGAACACACTCTCACACACACACACACACACACACACACACACACACACACTGATGAACTCTCACACACACTCAGCATTAGGTTCCTCTGGGAAGCAGTGATACTCTCGACAGTCGTGGAGTTGCAGCTGGGATCGTTATTCCCGAGAGTTCACATTCCTTCTCTCTCCGACTATCATACTTCCAGCTTCGCTGTTTTTCTCCCTCTTTCCTGATGGATCTGAGTTGGTCAAACTTGTGGCATAACTATATTCTTCTGAGTATGTATCCTTAGTGCACAATGCAATCCCAGAATGCATTGCGACGTTTACGCATTTGGCAGGTACAAAGAGATTAAAGACAAATAATGCAAAACAATAATAGGGATGCGCGATATTATCTGGTAGTCGATATTATCAAACAAAATAAAAAATTATGCTGATAAAATGATGTGTTGAACATTTTTTTATGTTTTTTTTAGTTCTAACAAGTAAGGAGACCTCGAAACTCTAAAACCGGAGTGAAAAAATACAGTTTCTATATCATTTATTTATATATCGGTATCAATAATTCACTTCAGTTCAGACGCTGCCTCTGTAACAGTAATGCGCGCACACACACACACACACAACAGAACATCCTGTTCTCTGAACCTTATCAATATTTCTCAGACTCATTCCTTACATAGAGCAACACTGACTGTAGACAGCATTACAACACTCAGCCTGAGAGCAACTGCCACTGTGTTTATGTACACACACAAACACACACATACTCACTCACTCACTCACTCACACACACACTCACACAATCACTCACTCACTCACTCACTCACTCACTCACTCACTCACTCACTCACTCACTCACTCACACACACAATCACTCACTCACACAATCACTCTCTCACACACTCACTCACTCACTCACTCCCACAATCACTCTCTCACACTCACTCACTCACACACACAATCACTCTCACTCACTCACTCTCACTCCCACAATCACTCTCTCACACTCACTCCCACAATCACTCTCACACTCACTAACTCAATCACTCACTCACTCACTCTCACTCCCACAATCACTCTCACACTCACTAACTCCCACAATCACTCTCTCTCTTTCACACTCACTAACTCACTTACTCTCACACTCACTAACTCCCACAATCACTCTCTCACACTCACTAACTCACTTACTCACTAACTCACTTACTCACTCTCACACACTCACTTACTCACTCTCACACACTCACTCACTCACTCACTCACTCACTCTCTCTCACACACTCACTCTCACACTCACTCTCACACACTCACACACTCACTCACACACTCACTCTCACACACTCACTAACTCACTTACTCTCACACTCACTAACTCCCACAATCACTCTCTCACACTCACTAACTCCCACAATCACTCTCTCACACTCACACTCTCACACTCACACTCTCACACACTCACTCTCACACACTCACTCTCACACACTCACTCTCACACACTCACTCTCACACACTCACTCTCACACACTCACTCTCACACACTCACTCTCACACACTCACTCTCACACACTCACTCTCACACACTCACACACTCACTCTCACACACTCACTCTCACACACTCACTCTCACACACTCACTCTCACACACTCACTCTCACACACTCACTCTCACACACTCACTCTCACACACTCACTCTCACACACTCACTCTCACACACTCACTCACACACACTCACACACTCACTCTCACACTCTCACACACTCACTCTCACACACTCACTCTCACACACTCACTCTCACACACTCACTCACTAACTAACTCCCACAATCACTCTCTCACACTCACTAACTCACTAACTCTCACACACTCACTCTCACACACTCACTCACCTCCCTTACTCCCACAATCACTCTCTCTCTCTCTCTCTCACTCACTCTCTCCCACAATCACTCTCACTAACTCACTTACTCACTCTCACACACTCACACACTCACTCTCACACACTCACTCACCTCCCTTACTCCCACAATCACACTCTCTCTCTCTCTCTCTCTCTCTCTCTCTCTCTCCCACAATCACTCTCACTAACTCACTTACTCACTCTCACACACTCCCACAATCACTCTCTCACACTCACTAACTCACTCTCACACACTCACTCACTCACTTACTCCCACAATCACACTCACTCTCTCACACTCCCACACTCACTCCCACACTCACTCACTCACTCACTCACTCACTCACTAGCAACTACTTTCCCTATTTTAGACATTTCATGCAGGGAAAGAGAATGAGAGAGAGACAAAACCAGTGAAAGCCATAAACTGAACAACTTCATTTCATTTTCATCTGCTCGTTCTCATCCAAAAATAAAACATTATGTCATCCTTAACTCGTTTGAAACCCCGAGACATTTTCTTCATCAAAACACATTAATGCTGCTCTTTTCCAAAGTCAGTCAAGCTCCATAAAAATCAAAACATCATCATAAAAATATCGGTTTCTCTTTACATTAGTGCATTAACTGACATTAATGAGCAATTTGTATTTGCTTATTAATCTGTCAACTTAAGTTAATCAAACACAACTTTTCATTGTTAGTTCATGTCAGCTCCGGTACATTAAAATAGATGCAACTTTTGCTTTTAAAAACGTATCAGTGAATGATTAATAAATGCATTTTATATCATTAGTTGATATAAACTTGTGTTAGTTTCCCTTCAGAGGAGAAACAGTGACGTTTCATGATGCATGTCTACACCAGTCTATGGTCTCTACACACGTCAGGCTCCTCGCGAATTATGTAACCACAAACTCACAATGTTTTTCTCAAGAGCAGCAGCTTTAGTCATTCCTTCGAAATCACCTCATCATCATCATCATCATCATCACATGAGGAAGAAGCATTGAACGAGAGGACACAGAGCTCTCTGTGCAGATCGACTGTAAACACCAGCGTTTACACAAACAAACTAAAGTTTGCTCATGATCTTAAAAACTTTCCATTTAAAGGCAAAAAAAAAAAAGGGAATCTGTAGACAAATATCAATTCTGGATATTCATTTTGGTCTGCAAATAGTGTATTTAAAAAACGAAAATATTATTTGATATTTTTGAATGGATGAATTGAGCACTGCATGATCTCTGTCTGCTCCATCATCACACACACACAAATACTCTTTGTGTTTAAAATCATTGAGGAATGAGAGCTGGAAATGTGTTTAACATAAATCCGGTTTTCACGACTTTACAATAATTCTTCTAACATGTGGAAAAAATAGTCACAATAGAAAATGAGTAGAAGTGTCTTAACTCTTGACTGATAGGCTATATATAGTATAGATAGTATAAATACAGTCAGTTATGATAACAGTCTAAAAACATACAAACTTTGAAACTCTTCTGCCCTTTGAAACAGAACCTGAATATGATTTTTTTTTTCATCAAAGATTGATGAATATGAATTTTGCATGTCGTTATTTCACCTCTAATCTGTTCTTCAGCATTTGTTTTAGTTTTAGAGCAAGAGTAGAATTATTACAAGGCTATAATAACACCAGAAGCACACTGAAGCCCGTGTTCTGCAGTGTTCTGGTGTTGGGCTCTCACCGGTGAGTTTGGGGTCCGTCTTGCGGCGGAATCGCTCTTTCGCCCGGAGTTTGGAGAAGGTTCGTCTGAGCAGCGGCTCTGCCATCACTGAAACTACACACACACTCCACACACACGCTCATTCAACACTTCTGCCGGACTCAAACTCCACACACTCATTCAGCTCTTCTGCTGGACTCAAACTCCGTGGAAACTCACGGGAAACCGGAGAGACTCTCGCGCTCATGATGCCAAACACAGGAAACACATTCCACACATTCCAGTGCTGAGAGACTCTCACGCGCACAGCGGGGCATCATGGGAAATGTAGTTTACAGTCTACTGTCAGTGTGCAGATAGATAGATAGATAGATGTGATTCACCATTATTTACACCAAAATAAATAAATAATATCCTCCTGAGACCCAGATTATTTTTTATTTTTTTAAATGTAGTTTATTTTTTTCATGTCTCATCATATTGTTTAGAGCATAAGAAACAAATGGTAAAAAAAAAAAAAAAACATTTTTGAAAAGTGATATTTTATTCATACATTATGCTGTGTCCTCTGTAGTGACACCAGGACTCAGTTGTTAAAAAATTAAAATGACATGAAATTACATGTATAGGCAAAAACAATGGGATTTTTTTTTTCAATCACTAATAAATGTTGGGGTTTCATGATTTATTTTAACTAAAATTTGTATAAGGATGATTCTCAACTATATTATGAAAGATATAACGGAATGAATTGATGCACCATTTTATTTTATGCAATATGTGGGTAAAATGGCCATAAATTAATATGCAATGTATCCATACACTGTATCTAATGTGCACATTAATGTGTTCTTGGAGCAACATTTAATGAAAAAATATGTGTAATAATTGGAGTAATAATTAGCAACATTTTAATAACAATATCTAATATTTCATAGGAATATTGATGTATAACTTATTTCCATATTCACTTGTTGTGTCTCTCAAAATGCCTGATAAACATGATTTAAGTCCTGTTGGTTTATGAAATACAATTTGAAAAGTATAGTCCGATTTAAATTATAATTGCAATATATTATCATATTTCCATAAGAATGCTACATTTGATCACTAAATTAATGTCTGGCATTTTTAAAGACCAAGGAGAAGTTGTTTTCATGGTGAAACCTCCAAACATTTGGTGTCTCTGAAAAGCCCTGAATGTGCTCTTCACAGGACACCCGGGTCGTGTCATGTGACATGTATGATGTCAGAGAAATTCACTCAAATATAATGTCCACTACAGTGAACAAAAGTCTATTCCAGGATATGAGCAGTTTGATTGGCTGCGAATCTCACGTGACAGCAGCGCCATCTACCGGTTGGATTTATATAGAACTAAACGTCTGTTCAACACAAACATACTGTAACCGAAACCACTTTCATTAATCTCATGTATATTTATTCGAGTTTGTATTGGATTCAAATGCAAATATATAATATTCAATAAATAAAATATTATGAATATTAATATTTATTTATAGAATAGTGTGTGCGGAGCATCTGAGCACTTTCTGTACTGCACCTTAATGATCAAAATATGTTTTCATAAGCCTTCAGTGATGTGCACGAATCATGAGACCGTTTATTAATCATGTCTGCGGTACAGCACATGCTGCATGTGTGACAATGATAATGATGATGATATGATAATGATGATGCATTAGGACCCGGAACTGCAGAACTTCATTTGACTAGACACTCTTCAGCAGCTCGTCATACAGGTCTTATTAATGTGACATTTTAAAGAGTGCATAAGTGTGTTTATAGCGTTTTTAAACGCATAGATGAGAACGCGTCGCTTTCCGTAGCCTGTATGATTTTAATATTTGATTTTTGATCGGCGCACATTAAACCCGCGGTGCCGTGGTGACAGGTGGTGTTCTCCTCAGGTTCTGGATGATGGTGTCGATGGGTCTGATCGGGGTCGTGCACGCGCTGCTCGACAGGTGCTCGGTGTTCGGGGTCCTCGCGCTCTCCGGTGCCGCGCTCCTGTGCGCGCTCGCGGCGCGTGTCGAGTTCAAACGGCGCGCGCTGCGATGCTTCAAGCAGCCGCCGATGAGAAGCTGGATCATGGGACACATGGGACTAGTGAGTTTACCTGCGTCTGAGACACATATTACATACATATAAAGGTCATTTACAATCACCTGACACACATATACATATATTCAGCATTAATTACCATAAAGATATCGGTTACACTTTATTTTAAGGTGCCATTGTTACAGTGTAATTATATATTTAAGTATAGCCTACTGATTAAAATGAAGCAACTACACCTACTATAGGGTTAGGATAGGATTAGAATCCGGTTGAGGGTTAGTTGCATGTAATTATGCATAATTTACTGTTATTACTAGCCTACATGTGACATGCATTGCACATGAACCTTTGTTATTTGTGCATTTTTGACATTTAGCATTGCAATGTCATACTGTTACAGTAGCTATTCCTATTATAGTCGTGCCTCTCTGTATGTTTGAGCTAATGCATCATGTGTAGATGTGTCAGATTGAGAGCTGATCTGCAGTGATAGTGAAGACCTTTGCACCGGAAAACTGTTGCATCAATAAACTGAAGAAATGTTATTTCTCAAGAGACCGAGAACAATAGGGAAGATTTCCTTAGAAAAGAGGAAAGAGTCGAGAAGTGAAATTGCATTGTTATTAAGTTGTACAACTGAGCATGTGCTGTGAGAAATGTCATATTTCTGGCAGGAGAAGCAGAAAAACAGGTTCTGCTCATATGACATTAATATGCTCAGTTCATCATCTGAAACTTTCACTCAGTCTCTGGCTCTGTCCAGGAACACTGCTCGATGTTCACACTGCTCGATGTTCACTGCAAACCTCGTTATCTATCATCTCAGAGCTCATGGTTTGAGATGCAAACAAGGGTTTATTTTTTAAAGAACGGGTTTCCTCATCATGAGTGACGCTAATGCGCGGTTATTTGCATCTTTTATGTTCAGAATACTTCCTGCATAGGCTATATACAAATACATATGCACATTTTCAGTATGCATGAATACCAAAGTGATTCACTAGATTTGTCAGAATGTGCAACACTGGATGCACTGCAATAATCTCGACTCCAGTGTGACTGTGAGGAAACAACAGGAAGGGGGGTTTCGTATCAGTCTTAACTAATAATTCAACTGCCAAAATGTAAGACATTTTCAGTGTCCTTTAGTGATGGGGTTTACATTTTTTAGACGCCAAAATATGATCGTCCTCATGCGAGGCACCTATGCATAAAGACCCACTTGATACATGTGAAAAATTTACATTTTAAATGTGTAAAATAAATGTAAAAATAATTCGTTTCTTGTTACATTATTTTTCCCCTCACTATATTTACTGTACTGTTATTTACTTAAATCAAATTTATACTTTTTAATTTAAATACATTTGATTTATTTTAATCAGATGTATTTATTTGAATTCATATCATTTTATTGTAATACATTTTCTTATTTATTCTAATTAAATTGATTTATTTAAATGTAGGCTATATTACTTAAATCAGATTTATCTATTTAAATTTATATTGCGTTATTCTAATAAACTTTTTAATTTAATTTATTTTAATCAAATTTATTTATTTTAATTTATACTGTTTTATTGTAATACATTTTCTTATTTATTTTAATTTAAATCATTTTATTGTAATACATTTTCTTATTTATACTAATCAAATATATTTATTAATTTATTTAAATGTATATTACTTTAATCAAATTT
>CM038637.1:1064175-1106675 GCA_021554675.1 Leuciscus idus
TGTTGTATTCGAAAGGAGATGCAAAGAAATTACACATTGCTGGGTGTTAGATTTTTTAGAGTCACTTATTTGCTTTAAAAAAGTCTTTCAAAATGTCAGTGACGTCAGAATGCTGACGTCATTAGCAGAATGCTAGCGTGTTATGGGCAACAACAACTCAACCTGTAAGAAATCAAAACGACATAAGTACTCGTTCATTCAACTTTCGACCTAAAACCCATGTTGAACTTGCAAAATCTACAATCACATCTGAGATTTCTCAACGGCAATCGGGTGAAAGAGACAAATTTAGCCGTCTAGCCCCATTGACTCCCATTCATTTTGCACTCATGGCAAGCGCCCCCAGTGGAACTCTGGTGGTACTACAACCAAAATTCGGTACAATAGGGCTTAATAGGGAGTGGACAGGCTCTCCGTAGACGGGCTCTGGCATCACTTTACATGTTGAGCAGTTGCTCATTATCATTTAAAGAGACATGCACCTCATTATCATTTAAAGAGACATGCACCTCATTATCACTTAAAGAGACATGCACCTCATTATCACTTAAAGAGACATGCACCTCATTATCATTTAAAGAGACATGCACCTCATTATTTAAAGAGACATGCACCTCATTATCATTTAAAGAGACATGCACCTCATTATCACTTAAAGAGACATGCACCTCATTATCATTTAAAGAGACATGCACCTCATTATCATTTAAAGAGACATGCACCTCATTATCACTTAAAGAGACATGCACCTCATTATCATTTAAAGAGACATGCACCTCATTATCATTTAAAGAGACATGCACCTCATTATCACTTAAAGAGACATGCACCTCATTATCACTTAAAGAGACATGCACCTCATTATCACTTAAAGAGACATGCACCTCATTATCGCTTAAAGAGACATGCACCGAAACGGGTCGCTGTGAACAGAGCTGTTTTTGAGGAGGTAAAGGGTGTTGTTTCACACAACCATTGAGGAATTTTAACCAAAGTATGTTACAAACTTTACATGGACACCCTAAAAAATCATACCAACTTGTGGAAAATCCCTTTAAGATTTTGTTGGTGTAGAAAGAAGTATCTAATGCTCAACAAGGCTGCGTTTATTTGATTTTCTACAGTCAAAAATTCTAATCTAAACACACTGAAGTCTATTAGAGTCATTTCAAGCTTTTACACTCAAGAAACATTTACTTTTTCTTTGATTCTGTGATGAATATATTAAAAGAATATGAATTCTTCACATTCATATGAAAAGAGCAGCATTTATTTGAAATAGAATCTTGTGTAACATTCTAAACGTCTTTACTGTCACTTTTGATCAATTTAATTCATCCTTGCTGAATAAAAGTATTGATTTCTGTTTCTTTAAAAAAATATCTTACTGACCCCAAACTTTTAAATGGGAATGTATCACAGTTTCCACAAACATATGAACTGTTTTCAACACTGATAATAATCATAAATGTTTCTTGAGCATCAAATCATCTTATTAGAATGATTTGTGAAGGATCATGTGACACTGAAGACTGGAGTAATGATGCTGAACATTCAGCTTTGATCACAGAATTAAATTACACTTTACTATATATTCACATAGAGAACAGCCGTTTTACATTACATTAATATTTCATAATTTTTACAGTATTTTTGATCAATTAAATGCAGCTTTGGTGAGCAGAAGAGACTCTTTCAGAAACTTTAAACAATCATGTTTATCCTGAACTAAAGGAAGTGTTCCTGATGGATATGTGAAGGTAATATATTTAATGCAGTTTTCTGCTGTTCAGGATGAGAACGACGAGGGACTCACGAACGAGGAGATCCAGGCACATGCAGATATGTTCATGTTTGCAGGCGAGTCTGAGCTCATATTCACTGGATTTTTTCACACACACACACACACACACACACACACACACACACACACACACACACACACACACACACACACACACACACACACACACACAACACACACACACACACACAAATAAATAAATAAATAAAACATTCACCAAAATACAAGACCTTAGTATCATTCAAAGACTTTGAAGACAGTACTCTTAAAGGAGTGGTTGATTATGATTTGTCTTTTCTAACTTTAGTTAGTGTGTAATGTTGCTGTTTGAGCATAAACAACATCTGCAAAGTTACAACGCTCAAAGTTCAAAGCAAAGGGAGATATTTGCTTTTAAAGAAATCGCTTTCTAAGGACTACAACAAACGGCTGGTAGAGACTACACGAGCTTCCTCCCGGGTTAGTGACATCACAAACCCTAAAATTTACATAAACCCCGCCCCCTGAACACGATTTTTAGATTATCAAGACAGAATATGCTAATCAATGACTAGAAGATAACTACACATCAGCTACATAAATTCATCAACTAATCATTCAGAAATGTCCTGTTGCTTCTACATGTTGTCACTTCTTCTTGAGTCTCTCCATCTTTGTCTGACTCCGGTTTGAACATAAAAGACTAAACGTTTTTGAAATGTTCAGTGCGTGTGTGTGTGAGTGCAAGCTGTTGAAGCTCCGCCCCACTGTGCCGGGAGCAGCAGCTCATTTGCATTTAAAGGGACAGACACAAAAACGGTGCGTTTTTGCTCACCCTCAAAAAGTGACAACTTTAACATGTTATATACAAATATCTGTGGGATATTATGAGCTGAAACTTCACACACACACTCTGGGGACATCAGAGACTTACTTTACATCTTGTGAAAAGGGCATTATACCACCACTTTAATAGCTTCTCCATTACTACTAGATTGAATCCTAGAAAAGTCATTTTCAAATTCTTTAAGGATAACTGAGAAAAGTGGATTTTTGTTAGAAAACACACACTTAGCTCATATATTCAGTGGTTTGCTGTTGGTTTGGTTCTGATGAAAGCGTGACTGGTGTGTGTTCAGGTCACGACACCACCGCCAGCGCTCTCTCCTGGATCTTCTATAATCTGGCCATGCATCAGGATCATCAGGAGCGCTGTCGTGACGAGATCCAGTCGCTCCTGCGGCACGAAGACACACACAGCATCGCCTGGTCAGTGACACTCATACACACTCACTACAGGGACACACCACATTGGCTGGTCAGTGACACTCATACACACTCACTACAGGGACACACACAGCATCGCCTGGTCAGTGACACTCATACACACTCACTACAGGGACACACACCACATCAGCTGGTCAGTGACACTCATACACACTCACTACAGGGACACACACCACATCAGCTGGTCAGTGACACTCATACACTCTCACTACAGGGACACACACCACATCAGCTGGTCAGTGACACTCATACAAAATAACAATATACAGTATATTTACTGTATATATATATATATATATATATATATATATATATATAAGCACGCATACTTTGCACAGTCTACATAAAATATATTGCTGAAACAGTAAGAGCAGTGTGTAGTATGTTGTTCTGAACACATCCAATGATGATAAACAGTGAATGCCCATATAAGGAGTGATATACTGTGAGTGAGGTGTAATTCTGCGCTGTGATTGGCTGCAGGGAGGATCTGAGTCAGCTGACCTTCACCAGCATGTGCATCAAGGAGAGTCTGAGGCTTCACTCGCCCGTTCTAGCGGTGACGCGCTATTACTCTCAGAACATGAAGACACCAGGAGACTGTGTCATTCCACAGGGTACACACACAAACACACACACACACACACACACACACACACACCTTATGATAAACACATGGTGCCATGACTGCAGGAGCATTGCATCATGGGAGAATAAATGATGCTCAGTTTCTCATTGAGGCGTGTGTGTGTGTGTGTGTGTGCAGGATGTCTGTGTCTGATCAGTATTTATGGAGTGCACCGTAACCCGGAGGTCTGGCCTGATCCAGAGGTGAGGCTCAACAGTTTTTCTGCGTTCCTTCACTGAGAAAACCTCAGATCTGATGAATCCTCTTTCCTCAGGTGTTCGACCCGATGCGCTTCGCCCCGGAGAACTCACACACACGCACTCCTCACGCTTTCATCCCTTTCTCAGCCGGACCCAGGTGAGTTCCCTAACACACAAACAAACAAACACACACACACACACACACACACACACACACACACACACACGCACTCTCATACACACTCACACAGACACACACTCTCTCACATGCACTCTCACACACATACGTACACACAGTTTACTCCTCTCTCTCACACCTGTTTTACCTCCTCTCTCTCTCTCACACACACTCTCAGACTCACACACACACGTTTTTCCTCCTCTCTCTCTCACACACACAGACACGTTTTCCTCTCTCACACACACACTCATGTTTTACCCTCCTCTCTCTCTCTCACACACACACACACACACAGTTTCCCTCCTCTCTCTCACACACGTTTTACCTCCTCTCTCTCTCACACACACACACACACACACTCTCAGACTCACACACACACACACACACACACACACGTTTTTTCTTCTCTCTCTCTCACACACAGACACGTTTTCCTCTCTCTCACACACACACTCATGTTTTACCCTCCTCTCTCTCTCTCACACACACACACAGTTTCCCTCCTCTCTCTCTCTCACACACACACACACAGACACGTTTACCTCCTCTCTCTCTCTCTCTCGTCTCCTTCAGGAACTGTATCGGGCAGAACTTCGCGATGGCGGAGATCAGGGTAGTTGTGGCTCAGACTCTGCGGAGGTTCAGGATTCTCCCGGGACTCAAGCCGGTTCGGCGTCACTATCAGCTGGTTCTCCGAGCTGAAGGAGGAATGATGTTAACCCTTGAGGCGCTCCCCGACTCACAGCACTGAAACACACACGCTTACAATACTTACTGTGAATTTTTCCAATAATTTATTATTGATTCAACGTTTTAAAGGGGAAGTGTGTAATGCAACACTGCTGAATTGCAAAGCAACAGTTTTGTAACACATACTACTCCAGCTGCCTATACTGATCATGCTATTCAGGATTGAGGAAAACTTTTTTACATTGCCAATTTCGCTTTTTTAAATATTAAAAATATTGAAATATATTCCAGTACATATATTTAAATACCAACTTCTCATTATGTTGTTGTTTTCTTTAAGTACTTTTAGCCAAAGGTTATACCATCAAGAGTATATTTTTCTCTTTTTTTGAAAGCTTTTAGTGGAATAAATATTCTTTTTGTGAAATAAATTTGCATAGTTTGGAAGTCACGTCTCTGTCTTTAAATCCAATTCGAACCAGCAGGACCTTCATGTTATTGTGACCGCATTTGGTTTATTCTCTTTTGGGTGTTTTTTTTTTTACTTTATTTTCCTGGGTGACGAGACCCTAGTGGCGTAGTCGGGTTTTCTTAAAGCGTAACTCTCGGCAAAATTGCACCTAGGCTCTTTTTGTTAATCTACCCGAGTAGAATCTACCTTTCGTGTAAAAGCATTATTAGAATGGAAATGCCACTTTTAAGATTGACCGTATTTTCGTTTTAGGTCAAAATGCCTTGTGAATGGGAGTGAACGGGAGTGCTGGGGCACGACTATGATAGCATCAAAATCTCTATTTTTAAAACACTAAGAAGGCTCGACACAACATGAAACTGTGCTGGAAGTCTCACCATCGGCTCTACACATGAACTCCAGCATCGACTACATTGTTTGTGTACACAGAGTTTACTTAAAAGAAAGGTTTTGTGCGACTCACTTGATCAGTTAGTGTTTCCGGTGGCTGAAATTTTGTCAGTCAAAAGTAGTCGATCTCCGAATACCAAACGAATTATACGCTTCGCTTTTGGTGTGAACACACCATTACACACCTACAGCTCAACAGCAATTTACTGCCAATTATAAAGCTTGGAAGAGTCAGGACATTTTTTAATATAACTCTGATTGAGGGTGAGTAAATCATGGGTTAATTTTCATTTAGGTCTTAAATAAAGAGGGTGTGACGGGCCGCTGTTACTGGGAGGTGGAGTGGAATGGCACAGTCATCATAGCCGTTTCATACAAGAACATTGTCACTAAAGGTCCTGGAACTGAAAGTGGATTCGGACACAATGATCAGTCCTGGTGTCTCTGCTGCACATCTGCTCAATACTCTTTCTGGCATGATAACACTGAGACCAAATAACTTGAAATTCCCAGTTCATCCCGAGTAGGAGTGTATCTGGATCACAGTGCAGGAACTCTGTCCTTCTACAACGTCTCTGACACTATGAGCCTCATTTACCGAGTCAAGACCTCATTCACTCAACCTCTCTATCCGGGGTTTGGGTTCAGGCTCAGGCTTTTAGGCTCCATTCAAATTCCTCCCTTAGTCTGAAATCAGAAAAAACAGAGACAGCATTTATAAGTTTGTTGAAAATCTGTACTTCTGATCTATAGTCCATATACAGTATACTGTGCACTGAATATTGTATATTCAAATAGACACTTGGTACATTAATAAAAAAAGTTCTATGAACATTTAACTAAGGTGTATAAAATCAGTTTAATCATCTCTCATTATGTGAAATGTATGTTAATCTTTTCAGTGTGTAAATTAATCAATGTTAATGCATTGATTCGTAGGATTTAGAAAAATTGTTAAAATTAAAAAAAATTGTTTAATGAGTATGTTA
This sequence comes from Leuciscus idus, assembly GCA_021554675.1. Classification (NCBI taxonomy): domain Eukaryota; kingdom Metazoa; phylum Chordata; class Actinopteri; order Cypriniformes; family Leuciscidae; genus Leuciscus; species Leuciscus idus. The sequence continues at coordinate 1,070,796 of CM038637.1, forward strand.
TCTTATTAATGGCAAAAAAAGAGAAAGGTGTCAAATGTGCATTAAAGTGCCCCTATTATGCTATTTTAAAGTCTCCTAATTTTGTTTTGGATTCTCCTACAATAATTTTACAAAAAACACTTTAATTTTCTGATAATAAACACTGCACATCACCACATTGTTCAATGATTCTCAAACAATTCAGTCTCTCTAAATCTCTCCTTTCCACGAGCCTACTCTGCTCTGATTGGCCAGACAGCTCAGTCTGTTGTGATTGGTCTACTGGTCGCTCATTAGCATAACTGTACTTCAGCTCCAGAGGCTTCCTAAAGCTCAGCGATTGAATTAAATACAGTAACGATGGAGTTGATTTTACCATATCAATCTGAGCGCGAGTCCAATGATGAAACACTGGAAGAACTAGTAATTCAACTCGAACCTCCATCGCAAGGACGACTCGAGCAGGACGTTTCTCATATGCTAATCAGTTTAAAGAACAAGTTAATTCCTCACCATCAGCATTAGTGTATGTCCATCTACAAACCCATGTGTATATTTCTAATTTATTGCCGTGCATATGCCGTAACTGTATCAATAACGGTGCCCAACACTAATGTGAATGACTTATGACATAACATTAACGTTTGCTAAACAAATCTTGCTCCATCCTTTATCTTTCCTCAGAGTAGTGAGAACAACAGACAATCTGCATTAACAGAAGCAGTTTTAGGTAACTGTGGCCCACAGCTGATCAGCAGAATATCGTGCAAAAGTCCATTTATTTATAATGGTGAAACTAATATATAGAAAATTACATGCAAAGTGAGATATTTCAAGCCTTTATTTGTTATAATTTTGATGATTATGGCTTACAGCTTATGAACATTTTCAAAATTTCTGAGATTTTGAATTTGGGTTTTTTATAAGCTGTAAACTATAATCATCAAAATTATAACAAATAAAGGCTTGAAATATCTGACTTTGGATGTAATTGTAACGGTCACCAGCTGGAGTGCCCTTGAGAGCCACCAGAGGGCACTCCACATCAGACACTCACGTTCACTCTCAGACTACATTTCCCATACTCACTGCCCGGACTCATCATCTCTGATCACTCATCACAGTCACCTGTACCTCATTATCACTGATTGCATTCACCTGTGTCCCATCACCCTGTTAGTCTCAGTCTATTTATACCATGTTCATTCACTCACTGCAAAGTCTTGTTTAAGTGTTATGTTGCGTTCACACCGGACGCGAATAGCGCGTCAAATTAGCGCCTGCCGCGTCTAGTTTGACGCTTGACCACTTTGTGTTAATTCGCGTGTCAAGAGGCGAAAGATTGAAGCAAAATTTACGCGCGTCAGAGGCGAAAGTTTCGAAACCCGTTGGCGGCCATCTTTTTTAGATGTTTATCGAGCATTAGCATTAGCATTAATCGAGAGAGTCACCGCTCGTATATGCTCTGGAGAGCAGAAACAGCTGCGTAGGGGACATCGTCGCTGTACTCGGGTCCACCAGACCCTCCAGAGGGTTTCAGGAGTTTCACAATTTGCTCCAGGAGCTAGGTTTGGTGGACCTAACGGTGAGGACGCTGACGAGGACAGCGTAGGCCGTAAGGCCTCGGCCTCGAGTGGTCGCTGCTTGACGAGCCCGCGCTCTACAGCCCGGCGCGAGGTTCACCCTCGCCTGCACCCACCTAATCTGTCATTTATTTTTGTTTTGATAATAAATGGAGTCAGCCTCCAAAAGTGAAACCTGTCCTGTGATTTTTGTTTTTATACACTAAATTGTGTTTGTTGTCTTTACATTAGAATAATAATGTTTCATATAATCTAGAATAGATATGGAATAAATAGCATTCAATACAAAATGAGTATCTCTCATATATTGAAATCGAGTTTTTATGTGAAAGATTTGCTTTGTTGTGCATTTTAGTCATATTACAAAATAATTTATTGAGGCCAAACATAAAATAACATTGTAAACTGTCACTTCACCACGTGACAGCAGCAAGCAGGCTCCTGATTGGTTAACGCGGCGCGAATTGACGCAGAAGTTCAGATTTTTCAACTCGGGCGGCAGACGCGAATTCGCGTCAAACACGAGAATGCACAAAAAGCACTACATAAAACATTCGCGCGTAACGCGCTTAACGCGCCAGACGCTCAATTCGCGCCATTCGCGCGAACTTGACGCGCGAATGAGGCGTATTCGCGTCTACCGCGCCGCGCTCTACGCCTCATTCGCGCCGCAGGAATTTTTTACGCGCGTAAAGGCCAATTTATACTTCTGCGTCGAGTGTACGCCGTAGTGTACGTCGTAGGGTACGCACGTAGGCGACGCCGTCGTGAGCATTTATACTTCTGCGAATGTCTGTGTTGCTCTGCAGTTACACCGCCGAAACGCTAGTTGGCGCGGGTGGGTTTTAATGTTCCAGTTCCACTGTGTTTACATTCCTCGCGGCTGTTTTGAGTTTAGGTTTCTACGAGCAATGGCGACTGAAGGAGTCATACAGATGGCTGTATTTCCGCACTTCTTCAAGCAATCTCTCGGTCACTTGGTCTATTTCCATGGCTCTTCACTGATCTTCGGAATTTAAAAATGGCGGGCGGGCGGTGCAGAGTGCAGAAGATCATTCCGGAAATGCGTAGGAGGAAACGCGATGCTATCCAGCCGACCAATCACAGATCTTGCGGTCCGCGTCGCCGCGACGCGTAGTTACATTTTTGAGGAGGTGCGCGTCAGGGTACGGCGAAGGGTACGACGTATGGTACACGTCAATGCGTATGCTACGCCGTACCTTCTACGCGAACCCGACGCAGAAGTATAAATTGGCCTTAACGCGTCTTTGCATTGACTTAACATTGAAATCACTCGCGCCTGACGCGCTATTCGCGTCCGGTGTGAACGCACCATTACACTGCAATTCCGAGCGTTTTCCCTGGTTTCTTGTCTTTTGTTTTATTTGGATTTCTTGCCCTGTTCCCTGGATTACTCTTTTGCCTCTGGTCCCTGCCTGTTTTGTTTGTTTCTTTGTTGGTTTGTTTGGACTGCCTACCTGTGTTTTGACCTTTTGCCTGTACACTGGATTACGCCTCTGGATTACCCTTAATAAAGCTGCATTTGGATCCTCTACCCTCGTGTCTCAGAGCGGTTCGTAACAAGACTTCGCCAACATGGATCCAGCAGTGAGACTTATGCGTCTCCGTCAAGGAGATCGATCAATGGAGGATTATGTAATTGACTTTTTGGAGCTGGCTCACCTGACCTGCATGGAAGAGGTATGCTTAATGATATTTTTCGGGGAGGATTATCTGAGCCGCTCGGTTCAAGCATGCCTCTGCACAATCCTCATTGGACTCTTGGACAGTATATGAACTTGGCCCTGCAATTGAGCGTTTCAGCTTTTACTGTGGGTTTGGCGGACAAGGAGCCCCGCAACCCAACAGTACCTGCCAAGCCAGAGCTTCACGTCAGCCCTGCCGAGCCTCACGTCAGTCCTGCAGAGCCAGAGCTTCACGTCAGTCCTGCCGAGCCAGAGCCAGAGCTTCACGTCAGTCCTGCCGAGCCAGAGCCTGCACTTCACGCCAGTCCAGCCGAGCCCGCACTTCACGCCAAATCTGCTGAGACCAAAGCAGTATGCGTCATGCCCGCCGCGTCTGTGACAGCAAGCGTCATGCCCGCCAGCACAAAGTCTTCACCGCTGGTCCCGTCCAGCACTGAGCCCTCTTCACCGCTGGTTCCGTCCAGTTCAGAGTCGTCTTCGCCGCTGGTCCTAGCCAGCTCAGAGTCCTTGCCGCCGCTGGTCCCATCAAGCTCAGAGCGCGCTGATCCTGATCCAGAGACTGAGCTTCACGTCACTTCTGCCGATCCAGAGACTGAGCTTCACGTCACTTCTGCCGATCCAGAGACTGAGCTTCACGTCACTTCTGCCGATCCAGAGACTGAGCTTCACGTCACTTCTGCCGATCCAGAGACTGAGCTTCACGTCACTTCTGCCGATCCAGAGACTGAGCTTCACGTCACTTCTGCCGATCCAGAGACTGAGCCTCACGTCACGTCCGCCCGTCAAGAGTCTCGTCCCGCCGAGACTGAATCTGTTCCTGAGCCTGAATCTGATCCTGATACTGAGCCTGAATCTGTTCCTCTTCCTCTTTCTGCGTCTTCGGACAAGATGGCCGACTCCACGCCTGTGTCTTCAGACAAGATGGCCGACTCCACGCCAGTGTCTCCGTACAAGATGGCCGCTGCCGAGCCAGTGTCTCCGTACAAAATGGCCACCGCCGAGCCAGTGTCTCCGTACAAGATGGCCGCCACCGAGCCAGTGTCTCCAGACGAAATGACCGCCGCCACATCGCCTGAGCCCTCAGCAGAGATGGTCGCCGACACGCCTGAACCTGAGCCCTCAACTGAGATAACCGCTGCCACGGCGTCTGTTCCTGTCCCTGAGCCGGTGTCTGTTCCTGTGCCCCGGCCGCCTGAAGGGTCGTCTCCGCCCCGGCCGCCTGAAGGGTCGTCTCCGCCCCGGCCGCCTGAAGGGTCGTCTCCGCCCCGGCCGCCTGAAGGGTCGTCTCCGCCCCGGCCGCCTGAAGGGTCGTCTCCGCCCCGGCCGCCTGAAGGGTCGTCTCCGCCTCGGCCGCCTGAAGGGTCGTCTCCGCCCTGGTCGCCTGCACAGCCTGCTCCGCCCTGGTCGCCTGCACTGCCTGCTCCACCACAGTCTCCAGGTCCTCTTCCGCTCCACGGGCCTGGCCCTCCATCCCGCCCCCGGGTCCGCCTCCGCTCCACCACCCTCCTGGACAATTTAGGAGCGTCTGGAATCCGCTCCTTAAGCGGTTCGTAACAGTAATGAGCCTATATAATATATTAGTTTCACCTTTTAAGTTGAATTACTGAAATAAATGAACTTTTGCACGATATTCAAATTTTTCGAGTTTCACCTGTAGGCGGGATTATGCAAATATCTTTTATAGTGACGTAGAACTGTCGCAGTGAGATTCGAAATACAAACGACGCGTTCAGGCGGTTCTGAGTCGATTCTTTCTTTTGGGAGACTATTTATCGTGCACTTTCGACTTTACAACTTTGCAGAACGTTTACATTCACAATCACACACTGCATGAAAGGTAATATTTGAAAAATCATAATTAGTGCACTTTAAAAATGCAGAAATTACCTTTGTATTAGAGCCCGGCCGATATTAGGCATTTTCCAAACTATCGGTATCGGCATTTAGCCTGACTACGTCAGACTTCCTACTTCCGCTAATTTCATTTCGCTCCTGTACTCAGTCTGAGATAGCAGCCTATCTTTCAGTTTTCCACCGGCCTGAAAACAGCCGGGCCAATCAACGAACAGAGGGCGGGCTGAGAGCCGTTACGTAGACGCTGATTGTACCGTGGATGCGTAGATTTACTTCACATAATCTGCAAAAGTCATTCACAGCCATGTTCACTCCGGTATTTCGCTCTATGGTTTTGTTTTCGCATCATACATGCGTTTACAGTGGAAGTTAGATGCGGCTGAGCATGCGCATAACACACGCCATAACCAAACGTTATGTGATTGGCTTACGGGTAACCAATGATTTTAAACTTCAGACAAGCGCCCCCCCCGCGAGAGAGAAAACACTTCTCTATTATGCTATTCCAGACTCTGTATACGAAGCAAAGGGAAGTAGCAGAGTCTGGTATTACCAGGCTAATCGGCATTTATAATGGCCGATAAATGAATATTTAAAAAATTAAATAAAAGCGGACGAAACACCCTTCAAACACCCTTCAACACTCGCCAATGAGTGTTGGCGCTGCATAGTTTGTCCACCAGAGGGCACTCTACAAGGAAGACTGCTAACATCAATGAGCTTGGAAATCACAACAAACTTAGCCTATTCTGCCTAAATAAAGTAATGATTACTGTATTTATAACTAGCATATCTGTAGTTCCAGTCCCTGCATTGTAAAACGTAAGTTAGGCACGCGAGGAGTGAACATTTAGACATGGAGAAAAAGTATCAAACATAGCCTGTGCATAAAAGTTAGCTTTTCTTTTACACGTACACGTGTGAAATCCAAGTGTACGTTGCTGACTTTGTTTAGCCGCAGCATTAACGAGTCACATAATGTATTTAGTGCATCACTAAGTAGTAGATTTTAGAAGGCAGGCAGCAAATGATGATTGAAAATGGTTTGTTGTAGCTTGATGGAATAGATGGATAGAATTAAAAGAGTGCAGGTAAAGGGATAAGCAAGTTGACATTGTAATTATAAGGTAGCTTATAACATTGACATTTGGCAGACGCTTTTATCAAAAGCGACTTACATTGCATTTCAAGGTACACATTTACAATCTTATCAGTTCTTGCATTGAACCCATGACCTTGGCGTGTCTGTTCATGTTTTGTTACGTGTTTCTGGAGTTTTTAAAAAATATATATATCGGCCGATATATCAGAATATCGGATTTTTAAATCACCAAATATTTGTATCGGTATCGGCCTTAAAAATCCTTTATCGGTCGGGCTCTACTTTGTATCATTTATCTTCTTTAAAATGTGATTATCTGGCAAAGACAGAAGTGGGTTTACCCGTAGCACTATTCCCTTCAAATCCCGTGCAAAAAAAGAGATTCAGAAGGACACAGGATTTCATCTTTTTGGCAGATCTGTTTGAAACAACATTACATTCACAATATGGTTTCCATGATTCTTCCCCCTTCAAAGTCACCTCGCAAAGGCATAATTTAAACCATTTGAACGGCATCCATATGCAAAGTTAATTTAAATGATAAAGCCATATATTATTCAGTATAAGCCTACACATTACAACACTAGACTGAAAAGACACCTTGAAACAAGGGAACTAATCAACAATAAAATTACAAAGGGATTGATGAATCAGAAAAATAAAAAAATATTTATTGCTTATGTTTCATCATTTAATCAAATGTCATCATCATATTTTAAGACATCATTACTATAATTTTTATGTGTTTACCATTATTATCATTTGAAATGTGTGTTTAAAACTTTTCTTTTATTAATCTTTATGTCTCAAATGTAGCTGATTGACTCAGTGTGAACTTTTGTGCTTGCTCTTTAGATGAGGGCAAAAGTCTGTAAGTTTCTAATAGACAGAACACAAATGTTTGAATATCTCAGAATAAAGTGGTAAACGAATGTTATCTTAGCTAAACATCTTGCAGTGTACAGGCTAACACCTCAGAGTGTGAAAACACGATATGTGTCTTGTGAATCTGCTTCGATGCAATATACTATGAAAAGAGGAACTTAGATCTGTTCCGATAAGCAACTGTATAATAGGGAGATTAATATCTGTAGATGTCAATACCTTGGACTCAGACCTCGCTCTTTTGCAAAGAGAGATCTCTCAAACAAGAATATTATACTCAGAGTGTGTTAATTGAATTTTACTGAGAAATATTAGAAGTAAATGTAACTGTTCATTTTATGTTTCTTTATTAAACTTTTAATCCTGAGTATGGATGAATTAATTTGACTCTTCATTTATTATTTGATTGTCTGAGCAGACAATAACAGCACTGTTAAGAAATAAAATGTGACTTCATCATCTGCCTGGATCTCCTCCTTACATCAGGACAAACATGGCGCAGGGAACAGGAATAGGAGGAACAGAACTGGGAAAAATGCGAACTAACAGAACCGTTCAGTGGCGCTCTGTGTTCCCAGCAAACACATTTACGTTTTGGCAACGTCTGTGGCACGTTGCATTTCTGCTATGGCATCATCGCTGTCTACGTGCTCGCAACATTGTTACAACGTAGAATTGTAAGACGCCACAGGGCTGTGTAGCAACGCTGTTGCGCGACATTCAGCAACTGAGAGACGACGTTCTGACAATTTTTTGTTTTTATGCTAGATAGGCCTATAGATATCCCCCATTTAGCATTTTATTGAGGTTAATTTTTAATTAGTCAGATGTTAGATAATTACATAGTTTTTTTTTTAAATATTGTTTATCCTTATTATTATTTAATGGGGCTATCAGTAAATAAGCCTAATTATAATCAACACCTGCAAGTGTACACTTTGAAGAGTAAAAATGACAGAAGGTTATGTTAATTCAACTTTATTAAAACTGCATATGGTAATCAAATTCCACTTCCAAAAGTCATACATTTGTGGGGGGAAAAAATGAAAAAATAAATAAACGAATATATAAATTTCTTCTAAGTATAATAAATAAAACATAAAAAGCAAAGATCAGGGGCCTCATTTATAAACGTTGCGTACGCACAAAAGAAGGCGTACGCCGCTCTCTACGCAATAATTGGTATTTATAAAAAGCAAACTTGACGAGAAAATGTGCGGTCCTTCACGCAAGCTCTGACCCAGGCGTACGCACAGAAACGGGTGAAATGAGAAATGGCGACACCGTCGGCAGAGGGAAGAAACACGTGAAAGTGTGTGAAACTGTAGATCGTTGTGTAAAAGAAATGGCAATACTGCCTCTCATAAATAACATGAAGACTTCACAAAGCAAGTCTTACAATTAACAGCCTACACACGAACACCCGTCTGATCATCCGCAGTGTAAAACAAACAAAATCAAACAAAGATTACAACAGAAATGCAAATTAACACATATTTGCAAAAAGATATAAATAAATATGTTCTGCAATAATATTAGCATGTTATGCAATTCATCCTCATAACAAATCTGTAGCTTGTCAGATGCAATCAAATGGATGGTAATAAAATGCCATGATGCCATTACAATGCGTAATGACGCACAATGGCTGATCATGCGCTTCACGCTTGCGCGTGAGTTAAGTTACGTTTCTTGGTTTTCCTCTGTGTTTGCCATGATTTCGCAATCTATGAATATTAACTTGTGGGCGTTTCACGGTCTATTTATGGGCATCTATGGGCGTGACATGAAGCCGCAAAAGCTGCGCTACATTTAGAATTGATTGTGATTTATTAAGGGAAAACTGCGTAGGATGTGCGTGCGCACGGTTTTATAAATCCAAATATTTCTGTGCGTACGCACGTCCTATTTTTCATCCGTATGCCACTTCTGACGCAAATCCTACACAAAGTTTTATAAATGAGGCCCCAGGGGTCTCATTTATAAACCTGTGCGTAGGATCCTTACTAAAAGTGTACGTGCGCCCGAAAGCCAAAAATGGCGTACGCAAAAAAATATTCAGACTTATAAAACCGTTCGTACGCCAGAACCTGCGCAGAATTCACTTTATAAATCCCAGTCAGAGGAAGATTGTGCGCACATGCGTCTCCTCCCCGAAATAACCATATATGGAGCCCCTAGTTTTACTATGCATATGGGTGGGAGACATATAAGCCTGAAAAAAGTTTTTATTTTTTACTTCAAATATTAGGCATAAAAAAGATTGAGTTGTGTTGTACTGACTCTTGCATTTCCCACAATATATGTGGTCTTTTAGATTTTGAATTTGAAATTGGATTTATTCACCAATTTGTTGCATTCGTGCCTAAAATTGTCATATGGTGTGACATAAAAGTTATTCTATATAAAATGAAAATGGGATATACTCTCCCTAAGTAACTAACTTCAACATAAATTGTTTTCATTACTATCTTAAGATTTAACATTTCTTTTGTGCAGATTCATTAGATTTTGTATTGTTTTTCTAAATCATCATGCAAAGTAAGTCATCTCTCCTCAGCCTTTCCAGATATTTTAGATGAATTATGTTAAACCCGGTTATAAATCTATGAAAATGCTTGTGACTCTTGCTGATACTATTTCTCTTGTGTTCCGTAGACTTTTTTATGATTTATAATTAAGAAAGTATTTTTACTGGCACAATTCTGAATGTCACACCAAATTATATAGTGTCACGCTATATGATGAACTGCACCAATCCACAATTTGTCAATGCAAAAAACTGTATTTTATTTGCATTCAACATTCAATTAATTCAATTCAGTTAACATTAATCAAAAAACATACTAACATTGTTTTAAAACTTTAAAAATTATAAGAAACTCATAAAAATGAGTAAATCAAACACCATCTCACTTCAAGAACATTAAATTAAGTATAAAATTGAAAAGAAATACATTAATTGTATAGGTAATTTAATGTTCACTATTAAACATTCACTATTATCATTGAATATGTTTTGAATAGTTATTTATTTATCATTAAAAAAGGTGTATGTAATATTGTGTGACAAATATATCATATGGTGTGACTTAGAAAAACAGTCACACCATATGATACAGTGTCACACCATATGACGTTTTGTTCAGTTAAGCTAATCTCTTGGTTAACTAAAAACAGCTAGCTTATACTTAGCATGTAAATTGCCACATGGCAGGAATGATTTTTAAGAATTAATAAGTAAAATTTGTATAAAAGTGTTTCATTTTTATGTAAATAATGTCACACCATAAGACACAAAACATTGACCACTAGTGAGCATATCAGATACAGAGCTTTTTAATTAAAAATTAAAAAGCCAGAACTCAACTCTTGACCTTGCAAACCACTCCAGAGATGACACTGCAACTTCCTGGTTGAGTGTGGACCTCTTCATCATAATGATGTCCAAATTATTGCCCGTTCAAAATATAGATTGCAGTGTCACACCATATGACGCCCATTTTACGGACAAAATGTATTTGGCCAGAACTTGCTTTAAAATCATCCACGGACATCAACACTTTCTGTGTCTGTTGAAATGGCCTAATTCTGTTACTTAAACTGTAAATCTATCAATTATTTATACTTTGCTGATATATATTGTCATATTAGTAAGGTCACACATATCCCGGACAGTCACACCACATGACAATTTTGATGTTTAGATAAAAATTTGAAGTAGAGGACTTTATACACCAACTACAGCTATGGTATGCTGTAATAATATCTTGTCAGAGGAACAACATGAAGATATATATTTTTAACAAATACCCATTTTTATTAGGTTATGACATCATGGACGGGTAGAATTGCATGGCATGTCTCCCACCCATATATACTCATCTACATATCGTTTGCATATGCATATTCATCCACGTGATCACATGTTTAACGGTACAAGACATTTGGAAACCATGAGATATGGAGGTGCTGTCACATTACATTGATAAAAATCATTTATAGTAGCCTATCCTTGCCTTTTTTTGAATAAATAAATCAAATAGGCCTAGTAGGCTATAAAATAGGCTACATTTCAGAGAAAGATTTTCTCAATCTTTTCCACAGACCAAATAGTATTTTTAATTGATTTATATTTTTAATGGAAAAAGATAGGCCTTGTAGTGCATTATTAGCACAAAAATATTTTCTCAGACAATCTGCTGTTGTTAGGCTTGTTGAGTTAAATTATATTTGTATTATCTGTGTATAATTTTCTTAAAATGTTCTGTCTAAAAGTGACCAAAAAGACATTTAACTCCGACTCCAAAATGTTCGTACGCATGGCTCAGAGTTTGCGTGCAGGTGCGCAAATGTTCCCGTCAAGTTTGTTTTTTATAAATCACAACTTATACGTCGGAAGTGGCGTACGCCTCTGTCAGGCCCTGTTTTGTGCGACGCAACGGTTATAAATAAGGCCCCAGAACATGTAATGAACAAAACCGGTTCTGAATCTGTACATGGCGGACAGTAGTCGAATTAGTCACATTAAAAGTGTTGTAGGTTGTGTTTGAATAATTACGTGTCTTATTTAGCTGAGGTAAATTGAACGCAATACTCACGTATCCTCGCTCGATGAAGAACGAGACAACACACTGAGCCCAACGGGCGGTAGAAATTTAAAAGGCTGATTTTCGCGCTTCAGGGCAGTGACGAGTACATAGTCCAGTGGTTGTCAAGACACCGTTGGCACAACAATGGCCCTGAACGGTAGTTTAATGTCAACGTTGTGACAACGCTCTAACAACCTTCACCACACAACGTAGTTATAGCATCCTTTTGGCCATGTTGATAAAACGTTGGGTACGTTGTGCCACTGCCAACGTTCTGTGTTTGCTGGGTTTCCACCTTTCCACTGTTGCTCAGGTCCCGCCCCTCCACTGATGTTGCTTAGGTCCCGCCCCTCCACTGATGTTGCTTAGCAGCCAGTGTAAACACACACACACACACACACACACACACGTCACACACACACTGATGTCTTCCCTGGAACTGGACTCAGGGTTCGGCAGATCCTCGTCTCTGTTCGGTCTGCTTATGGAGAAACACAGGGCTGTCAGGAAGGTTTGTTTGTGTGTGTGTGTGTGTGTGTGTGTGTGTGTGTGATGTTGGTGTTCTTCTATTCTCTGGAGGAGTGTGTCAGATTTCTCCTCGTGAACAGTTGCTGGGTTACATCTCAACAACACTAGTGCACACTTGAGTGCACACTTCAGCAGATGCAGCACTTCTGTGTGTCAAAACTCAGGGGTTTAGAGAGAACTTTCTGTCTTGGAAACTATGGATTTGATATTACTCTTATCCCAGATTAGTGTTGTTATTGTTAACTAGATAAAACTAAATCAGAAATTATTATGAATTAACATAAATATTAGATGAAAAAATTTGAAACTTAATTAAAATTAAACAAGTTTAATTTGAATTTAAGGAAAATCACTAAAAACTGAAATAAAATTAAAAATTAAATCCATATAGAAATATATAAAACGTAATAAGAATTACAGAAGACACTAAATAACTAAAACAAAAATACTAAAATGTATACTAACTAGTAGTACATAAATACAAAAATACCAGACTTAAACTTTCAGTCTTAAAATATGCTAAATAAAAGAAAATAAAAGAAAAATATTGGTAAATATTAGAATATTTTCATTGTGCATAATTTTCCGATAAAGCTGCCAAATTATGCATAAATTATGAAAATAGTACTCGCATAAATGCTACCAATAAAATGAGCCTCATAAGACTTTTTAAATGTCTAAAATGGCATTTCCATCACAGAATAAATGGTTATAAATCTTTTTATGTGATGGAAATGACGTTTTCATGATGGTTCAGGAGGAAACATGATTCTGGATCCTGCAGAGGACAAACTTCCAGAGTTTAAAGGAGTTTCTTTTCTAAAAACCCTCAGTGTGTGCAGAAACACACGAGCGTCTGATAACTGCGATATTACAGTAAGAGCATTAGTTTGTGGATCTGTAGTCAGGGTCACTCGTGTGTCCGTCCCATCAGCTCTGACACACACACACACACACACACACACTCAGAGGCAGAACACACACACTCAGAGGCAGGACAGGCGTCTCCAGGAGCCGGTAAACAGTGAGTGCGACACACACACAAACACACACACACACACACACACACACACAGAGAGAGAGAGATGCAGAGCTCCAGTAAAGTGTCTGGAGAGCAGGAGAACGGCAGGAGTCTCTTCCACCAGCAACTGACACACAGGAGACACACAGTGAGTGAGACACACACACACACACACACACACACACACACACGGCCGGTCCACACCTGGTCACTGTAGAGTACTTTAATGCTTTTACAGTAAATATGGATCTTTTAGAGATGTAAACGGAAGGAGTGTAACAGCAGATCTTCAGTCAGTGCAGCTTTATAGTTGATGGAATGATAATAATTAATGCAACATATAGTTATGTAAAAAAAAAATTGTTACATTGTATTTAGTGTTTTATTTTGGAATATATATGAAAAATCTAAAAACAACACTTGATGAAATATTTGATTTGCTTCACTGTGACCATTAGCCAACATCAGAGAACTTTTGAATGTGTTTTTAAATTATTGAAAAATAAAACAATTTAAAAAATAAACAGTATTAATCTTAAAATCTAAATGTTTTACGTCAAAGAGGTTCGGCTGACAAAAAACGTTTGGGAATCCCTAAGATGATTTAAAAAAAAAGGTTTATATCATAATATTATATTACAATCTCTCTCTCTCTCACTCTCTCTCTCTATCTATCTCTCTCTCCATATATATATAAAACATTCTTTTTCACTTTATTGTCTCTTTAATTAGTTTCTCTTTAATACAAATTGGAAAAATGCTTTTCATAAGAAGTAAAACAAAATCCTATTGTAAATGTACAATTTGTATTTTGTATATAATTCATTTTGGCTGTAGATTGATAAGCTCAAACACACAAACACACACACACACACACACACACACACACACACACACACACACACACACACACGCGGTCAGTGGCTCAGCAGGTTTATCATCATTGTCTGTGTGTCAGCAGAAGTTCCTGTTACACCGGATCGTCACCGTGGGCCGGCTCTCCCGTGGACTCGCGGACCGCACCGATGTGGCGAGTGTGTTTCAGCAGATTCTGTTTCTGATTCAGTTCACATTTATTTCTATTGCGCTTTTCACAATACACATCGTTTCAAAGCAGCTTTACTGAAAATGCATGAGTCCACATTACATGATTTAAGGTTCAGAATGTCTATATGATCCAGTGTCAAACTCTCTGAGATGTTTCTCTCTGGTGTGTGTGTGTTTGTGTGTGTGTGTGTGTGTGTGTGTGTGTGTGTGTGTGTGTGTCAGCTCACTTCGAGAGGCTGAAGGTCAGAGTTCAGAGGAGCCGTCCAGGTGAAGAGGTCACCGGTGTTCTGCTGCTTTACCCTGAACACACACTGATCGTCATCGAGGTCTGAAACACACACATACACACACACACACACACACACACTCACACACACACACACACTCACACTCACTCACTCACACTCATCCAGGTGAAGAGGTCACCGGTGTTCTGCTGCTTTATCCTGAACACACACTGATCGTCATCGAGGTCTGAAACACACACATACACACACACACACACACACACACTCACACACACTCACTCACTCACACTCATCCAGGTGAAGAGGTCACCGGTGTTCTGCTGCTTTATCCTGAACACACACTGATCGTCATCGAGGTCTGAAACGCACACACACACACACACACACACACACACACACACACACACACACACTCACACACACACACACACACACACTCACACACACTCATCCAGGTGAAGAGGTCACCGGTGTTCTGCTGCTTTATCCTGAACACACACTGATCGTCATCGAGGTCTGAAACACACACACACACACACACACACACTCACACACACTCATCCAGGTGAAGAGGTCACCGGTGTTCTGCTGCTTTATCCTGAACACACACTGATCGTCATCGAGGTCTGAAACGCACACACACACACACACACACACACACTCACACACACTCACACTCACTCACTCACACTCATCCAGGTGAAGAGGTCACCGGTGTTCTGCTGCTTTATCCTGAACACACACTGATCGTCATCGAGGTCTGAAACACACACACACACACACACACACACACACACACACACACACACTCACACACACACACACACACACACTCACACACACTCATCCAGGTGAAGAGGTCACCGGTGTTCTGCTGCTTTATCCTGAACACACACTGATCGTCATCGAGGTCTGAAACACACACACACACACACACACACACACACACACACTCACACTCACTCACTCACACTCATCCAGGTGAAGAGGTCACCGGTGTTCTGCTGCTTTACCCTGAACACACACTGATCGTCATCGAGGTCTGAAACACACACACACACACACACACACACTGATCGTCATCGAGGTCTGAAACACACACACACACACACACTGATTGTCATCGAGGTCTGAAACACACACACACACACACACACTGATTGTCATCGAGGTCTGAAACACACACACACACACACTGATTGTCATCGAGGTCTGAAACACACACACACCTGTCTTTTGAAAATCATATTTCATATGTTACAAAAACAGCCTTTTTCCACCTTAGAAACATTGCTAAGCTACGTAATATGCTATCAGTTTCTGATGCAGAAAAGTTAGTTCATGCATTCATGACCTCGAGACTGGATTACTGTAATGCTTTATTAGCTGGTTGTCCTGCATCCTCAATAAACAAGCTACAGTTAGTCCAAAATGCCGCCGCTAGAGTTCTTACGAGATCAAGAAAATATGATCATATAACACCGATTTTATCATCACTGCATTGGTTACCTATAAAGTTCCGTATTAATTACAAGGTATTGCTACTGACTTATAAAGCCCTAAACGGCTTAGCTCCAGTCTATTTAACGGATCTTCTATCGCCCTATAATCCATCGCGCTCTTTAAGATCACTAAATTCAAGGCTTTTGGTCATACCTAGGATATCCAGAACCACCAAAGGAGGGAGAGCATTTTCACATTTGGCTCCAAAACTCTGGAATAGTCTTCCTGATACTGTTCGTTGCTCAGACTCGCTCTCCCAGTTTAAAACTAGATTAAAGTCGCATCTCTTCAGCCAGGCATTCATATAATCCTACAGTTCAAACTACAATCCGGCCTCTAGCTCATAAATGCCAGAGGAGAACTGGCCCCCGACTGAGCCTGGGTTCTCCCAAGGTTTTTTTTCTCCATTAGGTCACCTGATGGAGTTTTAGGACACCATTAGGTCACTTGATGGAGTTTTTCGGTTCCTTGCCACTGTTGCCTTTGGCTTGCTCAGTTGGGGATATTTTGGGGATATTTAATTTTATTTTATCAATCAATAAATTCCTCTTGAAACAAACTTTGTTGTATTATTTTAATTTAATACTGTGAAGCTGCTTTGATGCAATCTGTATTGTGAAAAGCGCTATACAAATAAACTTGACTTGACTTGACACACACACACACACACACACACTGATTGTCATCGAGGTCTGAAACACACACACACACACACACACACACTGATTGTCATCGAGGTCTGAAACACACACACACACACTGATTGTCATCGAGGTCTGAAACACACACACACACACACACACTGATTGTCATCGAGGTCTGAAACACACACACACACACACACACACACACACTGATTGTCATCGAGGTCTGAAACACACACACACACACACACACACTGATTGTCATCGAGGTCTGAAACACACACACACACACACACACACACACTGATTGTCATCGAGGTCTGAAACACACACACACACACACACACACACACTGATTGTCATCGAGGTCTGGACATTTCATGGTGACTTTAGATAACATAATGGAGGTTCAATTTTAATTTAATGCTCAATAAACAAACACAAACAATTATAACAAGACATCCAGATAAGAACATATTACAAATATAAAGTGTTAATATTAATAATAATAATAATAATAATAATAATAATAAAATATATAAAAAATAAATACAAAATATTGACAGCGGTTAAATGTTTTACTTTTTAATTATCATTAACTCTTAAGTAAATTAATTTGTAAAGAGTTAATGATAATTGAAAAGTAAAACATTTAACTGCTGTCAATATTTCTTTTATATATTTATTACAGCTTGATTGGAATTATGCACAATGGCAATTTTCTGATATTTACCTTTTTAAAAAAAATTTTTTACTCATTACTCATTTATTCATATTTTAGATTTGTTTATATTTTCATATTAATATTACTTTAAGTTTTAGTAATTCTATTGTGTGCTTTTGAGCATATGAGCATATTTCTATCTTATTTTAATGCTGATATTTTCCATACAGTGACAGTGTATGAGAAATATGAGCTTTGAGAGTTTCAGTGTGTAAAACAGCTAAACTTTAGTTTTCCACAGAAGTAAATGATGACAGAATTAACATTTTAGCGGAACATCATCAGGAATAGTTCAGGAACGTCTCGTATAATAACAGTGATTGTATAATGTGAATCTGTGGATGTTGTTCCTCCACTAGTGTTCGACTGAAGCTCTGCTGTGTGTCCTGCAAGACCTGAGACACATGGAGGAAGACCTGCACAGGTGAGACCAACACACACTGTTCTTCTGTTAGAGATATTGGGTCCTATCAGGGTCATCACACACTCAGTGCATCACAGCGCCAGCGCAACGCTAGTGTGTTTCGCTAGTTTCAGCCCGACGCAGTTTTCATTTTCTCGTCCTGCGTCACGTTGTTTAAATAGCAAATGCATTTGAGCTGATCTGTGGCCCGTGAGCTGCTGGTCTGAGGACGAGTGTGTGTTCAGGAGCGTTGATGGAGCGTTGATATTCTGAGGAACTGTGACAGACTGAGACATTGACCAACTGAACCCTGGGCTGAATTAAATGGCACAGTATTTTTTTTATTTTTTTTATTTAAAGAGTGCATTAGTAATATGAGCCTATTGGCGGGTCCACAACAATCTGCTTATCACACACACACACACACACACACACACACACACACACACACACACACACACACACTGCTTATTACACACACACACACACTCTGCTTATTACACACACACACACACACACACACACACTCTGCTTATTACACACACACACACACACTGCTTATTACACACACACACACACACACACACACTCTGCTTATTACACACACACACACACACACACACACACACACACACACACACACTCACTCTGCTTATTACACACACACACACACACACACTCTGCTTATTACACACACACACACACACACACACTCTGCTTATTACACACACACTCTGCTTATTACACACACACACACACTGCTTATTACACACACACACACACACACTCTGCTTATTACACACACACACACACACACACACTCTGCTTATTACACACACACACTCTGCTTATTACACACACACACACACACTCTGTTTATTACACACACACACACTCTGCTTATTACACACACACACTCTGCTTATTACACACACACACACACACACACTCTGCTTATTACACACACACACTCTGCTTATTACACACACACACACACTGCTGCTTACACACACACACACACACACACACACACACTCTGCTTATTACACACACACACACACACACACACACACACACACACTCTGCTTATTACACACACACTCTGTTTATTACACACACACACACACACACACACACACACTCTGCTTATTACACAGACACACACACACACACACAGCTTTAACCTTGCACACGAGCAGATCCGTTTCCTCGCAAGAGAAGCGTTCAGTTTTGCTTGCAAATTCCGCCATGTTTGTAGCAAATCCGTCACGGCGCGAGCGCAACTGGCTTTTAAAGGGAATGGGAGATGAGACTCTGGTTTATTTCCCGTTACGCCCAAAACACACCCATTACTCATTAAGAGAATAGAGATGACCCTTTTAGATCATGTGCTGGGAGCGCCGACCATTTTTCCCGTCGTTAAACGAAAAGCAAAAGTGGATTCAGACGCCCTAAGTGCACTTAGACCATGAGCTTAGATCCTTAAAACAGGGCCCAGTATCTTCTATTCTTCTGGAACAAGAACAAATGTGGGCGGGGCTTGATTTTGTCTATGGGGAATTGATTGGATGATTGTGGTTTGCTATTGGCTGATCTCATGTGAGTGACAGGTTGCCCCGCCCACATCATCAGAGAAGAGATGTCGCTGCGTCCCTTTAAGTTAACAGAACCTCTGTGACCCGCAGTGGCCTGATCCTGACTCCCAGAATCCTGCTGGTGACCCACGACCTTCACAGCAGACTCTTCCAGCAGTGGAACTACACGCTGGTGAACGAGAGCGAGTCTGACGGCCGGCGTACCATCGACTCGGAGGACCAGACACTCGTGAGCGAAACTCTGAGTCGGGTTCTTCGGCTCGGGCGTCTCCTCCTCAACACAGCAGAACACATGAAGGTGCGCAACATTAGACACACATCAAGACATCAAGAACTTCTCCTCAAGGAAAAAACATTTTAATATGTCATTTTGGTGATCAAAGATGAGTTTTAAGGGATACAGTTATTGACTACAGGGGAGAGTCAGGGATGTGGATTCTCATGTGTGTGTGTGTGTGTGTGTGAACAGGGATCTACAGTGATTCCAGATGATGTCCTGCAGGACGTGTCAGATGTGATTCCTCCACAGGCCGCAGTGTGTCGTCTGGTCCAGATGGAGGCGCTGTTGAGTCCTGCGCGCTACATGAACACATATCATTCACCACTCCACCAGCCGCTGGACTCCGGTAACACACACACACACACACACACACACACACACACACACACACACGCTGCCTAATAATGCAATGATAAAGACAATGTATAGTAACATGGCCTGTTTCACTGAATGTGTTCTGTCGTCTGTTGTGTGATCATTTAAAGGACATGTTTTCGGGAGTTTTCGTCCCACAACAGTGTAGGTTTGGATTTAGGGGAGGTATGACATCATGTTTTAACCCCTGCATGCGTGCATGTGAAGAAACGACCGTTTCAACCAAAGACAAAACACTTCTCAGATGTTTCTCCTGAGAAAAACACCCAATAATATGCAGCTAAAAAAAATATATAACGTTTTGGTAACGTTATGAAAACGATATTTCTGAAAGTCCTTTTCAGTTATGCAAATGTTAAGAGAACATTCCATTTCATCATTCAAACATAAATGTTACTTTTGAATGTTCTCTTAACGTTCCGAAATAAGTTGTTACATTTAAAAAATGTTACACGAACGTCCAACTGAAAGATTTCAGAAAAAAACATTCCATGAATGATGTACAAATATTATTGTGCTAATGTTTTGAGAACTTTATTAAAGACCAGGGGCCGGTTTCACAAAGCTATTTTAGACCGGTCTATAGTGTTAGACAAGTCTACAATGTGCTCAAGGACTACTCTAATGCAAGTTAGACTGTTTCACAAAAATAAAGACTGACTTAATTTAGACACCTTACCCCCAGGCTAACTTACCCCCAGACACCTTACCCCCAGGCTAACTTACCCACAGACACCTTACCCCCAGGCTAACTTACCCACAGACACCTTACCCCCAGGCTAACTTACCCGCAGACACCTTACCCCCAGGCTAACTTACCCCCAGACACCTTACCCCCAGGCTAACTTACCCACAGACACCTTACCCCCAGGCTAACTTACCCACAGACACCTTACCCCCAGGCTAACTTACCCCCAGACACCTTACCCCCAGGCTAACTTACCCCCAGACACCTTACCCCCAGGCTAACTTACCCCCGGGCTAACTTACCCCCAGACCCCTTACCCCCAGGCTAACTTACCCCCAGGCTAACTTACCCCCAGACACCTTACCCCCAGGCTAACTTACCCACAGACACCTTACCCCCAGGCTAACTTACCCGCAGACACCTTACCCCCAGGCTAACTTACCCCCAGACACCTTACCCCCAGGCTAACTTACCCACAGACACCTTACCCCCAGGCTAACTTACCCACAGACACCTTACCCCCAGGCTAACTTACCCCCAGACACCATACCCCCAGGCTAACTTACCCCCAGGCTAACTTACCCCCAGACACCTTACCCCCAGGCTAACTTACCCCCGGGCTAACTTACCCCCAGACCCCTTACCCCCAGGCTAACTTACCCCCAGGCTAACTTACCCCCAGACACCTTACCCCCAGGCTAACTTACCCCCAGACACCTTACCCACAGACACCTTAACCCCAGGCTAACTTACCCCCAGACACCTTAACCCCAGGCCAACTTACCCCCAGACACCTTACCCCCAGGCTAACTTACCCCCAGACACCTTACCCCCAGGCTAACTTAGGTCTAAGACTCTGTTACCTTGGCAACCAACAGTAACAATCAGTTACATTACAAACAGCCAAAAGAAAAGGGAAAATGGCTCATAATTTAAACATTTCTTCTTGTTACTACATTCTCCGCTAAATTTCCCAAGTAAAATGTCCTAGTAACTGTTATACTCCTCCAACAAACACATATGTTCCGCTGGGGTAAACTGCACTGAGCGGCTGAATGCGCTTACTCGATCCGCCATGTTTTTTTGTTTTGAAAAGTGTCTTATTTTACCCAGAATGCATTGCAGTGTAGTCCTACTTAAGATAGTCAGAGTCTTAAGTGCGTTGTGCAACGGTCTGATTTAGATGTCTATCTGAAGTCTGACTATCTACTATATCTAAGCCCATAGTCAAAGTCTATCTTTGTGAAACCGGCCCCGGATAACTGGAAGAACTTTGTGCGTCTCATAAACTGATTCATTAAACTGACGAGTGTCGACTGATCGGGTCGGTTTTAGGAGAAACATCTGTAATAAAGTCACACATGATCTTTGGAGACTCGTTCAGCTCCAGCGCTGGTTTCATCATGACTCTGATTCTTGTTTATTCTCATCTGACCTCCAACTAACTCCATAAATCTTTCCATCAACCCACGCCTTCTCATTTCATCAAGTGTCGTCTAATAATCAACATTTCACAGCAAACGTCAATAATGCGTGTCATTTTTCTGTGTTCTGACAGAATCTGTGTGGCCTGCAGCGGAACATCTTCAGATCGCTTGAACAAATCTATTAATAAACTATTTCTTTCATATCTGAGCGTTTCAGTTATTTTACTTCAGAAAGTTTCTTTTCAAGCCAACATAAACTTAGTATTTTATTAATGCATGGTCTTATTGTGGATTATTTATTACTGACGTTATTGCAAAGAAACAAATGTTTGTCTTCGTAATCTTTCGTCAAAATGTAATTTTGTAACCTGCTTTTTTTTCTTTTTTTAGAAGAAATTACTTATTATTAAATTTTGATTTGATTTCGCAAAAACATTTTTTTGTTTGTTTTAGTAAACAAACGTTCAGCTCTTTCATGAAACACCCGCTTTACACCAGGGTTATTATCTTTGACTAAAACTATTATAAACATGTTATTTGAAATAAAGCTGAAATAAAATTCAATATAAATATTAGTTGAAAAAGTTCAAATGAAAATTAGAAACGTTGCCTTGGCTGTAAACTGAAATAAGTTTAAGTTGAAGCACTAAAATAAATAAAAACTATAACTAAAATAATAAATAAAACCTAAATAGCAATAAAAAAAAAAAACTAATAAAATGAAAAAAGCACATAAAAAAATGATTATAAACAAAAAATTATAATAAAAATAAAATAATGATACAACTAAAATAAAAACAATCAATTCCTGATGGATAATCATCTTTCTGTCAGAAATACTTCAAACAGACTACAGTAAAAACTCTGAATAAAATACATGTACCAATAGAAGTAATTAAAAATGATTGATTTTATTATTGAGCTCACATTCTGATGAAGGATGTTGTTCTTTAAGGTCACGAGACTTTGAACATCCCGTCTCAAATTATTCCAGTTTTCCATTTCAAACACATTTTGACACACAGGGCCTCTTCATAATAAAAAAAAAACAATCAACAAAATGCAAAAATTTTCTGAGTAAATGAGGCTCCACTGATTTGGCCCCCGTTTGTTCAAGTGTAAATCGAGCATGAAACAACGGTAAATAAATAAGAAATGGACGAATAAACTCCAGCACACTCACACACACACACACTGTTCTCTGATCAGATGCACATGTTGAATCTGGGAATGGGTTTATTGAGCGGCTGATACTGGAGTTTCTGCATTGCCTGGGTATTTCTGTTCTCTAGCACATATAAAACTGAGATGTAGTGTGTAGCACACACATATAAGTGTTTCAAACTGAGATGTAGTGTGTGTCCTGAAGGAAAGCATGCGGCAGATCTACGACATCGATCCGAGGATCTTTACACCCGGACCGACCCTTTTCCTCTCCTCACACACACCGGAGGGATTCACACAGAATCCTGAACGCCTTCATTCAAGCTGCACATGCTTGTCATAAATATTCAGGCTAATTATGACCAGCATCAGGTCAGAACGAACACATTATCATATTTCAATCCAGCCTTATCCCTGCGAAACACAGTTTGACTGAGCCGATAAAACCCTGTATAACAAAACCACCATATCAACACATCTCAGACCAAACATCATCTCCAGCTCCTGCGTTCCTCACGGATCTGCTCTCATCCGCTGGGACAATCAAATCAGAGCATTAATCTGTAAAAATACAGAAGAAAACGAGGAATATGGAGTTCAGTTCTACAGCGATTCCTGATCTACTGCTGAACTTCTGGAGGAGTCGCCCGAGTCACACTTACTGTCAGATCCTCCAATCATAGAAGCGGAGAATGAAGGAGAAATACACACAGACTGATAATAAATCACACACTCACACACACACACACACACACACACACAAATACGCACACACAAACACTGACTTACACACTCACACACACACACACACACACACACACACACTCTCACTCACACACACACACACACACACTCAGACAGACACACACACACACCAGAAATTCCCAGCTAACAAAAATATGTTCTAAAAGCATTTTGCAAATACTCCCATTAAGTTTTGAAAATGGAATATTCTCAAAACGTTTCAGAAACGGTTGATCTTGGTTACGCCGTCGTCAAGGAAACATTCCATTCTTCCAACATTACGGGAACGTTACTTTCAAACGTTCTGAAACAAGCATTAACAACTGAACATGAACGATGTGTAGATGTAGTGTTTCTGAGGAGATTATTAAAACGTTGAACGAACGTTCTATGAACGTCACCGGAAGGAAGTTTATGAACTTCAGCTGGACTCATGGAGAGGTTATTACAGTCAACATGACACACTAACCCTTACTTCCTCTTCCTCACTGAACATCCAGTGTGATTGAGAACGTCACATGACTGAGTGCGGATGGAGTTTCACATCGACTCTAAAGCACAGATCATGCAGACACACACACACACACACACACACACACACACACACACACAACGACCGTCCCGTGAGAGGAACGTAAACTTGTGACTTCGGTTTAATCTCTGTCGCAATCCTGTTCTCCGAGTCTCACACACACTCGCGTTCAGTCTGCATGACTCTTCATATCAGTGTGTGTACACACACCAGCGCTGTGTCTGAAGCAAAAATAATATCGTCTGTATATATTTATATATATTTATATCTATATAGCGAGAGAAAGAGATTCATAAATATTTGACCTTTGATTCTATAGACTATGTACATGTGGATGAACAGCATTCACACAAGCTAATACTTACAGCACAGTTTATGAAGTATTATTATTAATAACACGACTGACGCCAGTAACCAACAGCCTTCGTTCGGTCAGTCGGGAAAACCTGGGAATATCAGGGAATTTTAACCCTCGGATGCATGATGTCTGCTAGACTAGACCATCTTTAAGATATCTGAACCGTTGAGGGAGGGATAGAGGATGACCTTTGACCTCTGCACTAGGTCAATATCTGCAATATCTGCTACGGTGTTTTATTGCAGTGGTCAGACGCATAAAATACTCTCTCAAAATACATCATTCCATGTGTTGGCGTGAGATTTCAGTTCGTGCATCAAAGGGTTAAAGTGTGATTTCCACGTCTGGAAAACTCATGGATATTTCATTTGATTTTAAATAATAATGTTCTCCAGTATTAATGTAAGAGTCATGATGAAATTACTGAAATGATGATAAAAACATTCAGAAACTGCTGTTTTCTGTTCAGCAAACATATTGTTATATGAAATTAAAGAACTTTATATCCGTTTTAATTGTGATCATTTCTGTGCTCGTTTATATATGATCTTTAATTATTCAATAAAGTTTGATATCGGTACAAACTCTTCAAACGCTCACAGATCCCGTAGAAACCCGAGGGGAATCTTACGCTTTTCCTCCTGACAGTGACGGCGCCGTAAATTACCCACAATTCTTAAAAATGAAAATAAAAAAAACTATTCTGAAAAGGTCAGTAAGATTTTTTTTTTTTTAATAATTATTTGATTTATACTTTTATTCATCGAGGATGCATTAAATTATTTAAAAATGACAGTTAAGATGTTTATAATGTTACAAAAGATTCTATTTCAAATAAAAGCTGCTCTTTTGAACTTTCTATTCATCAAAAAATTTATCAGTTTAACTGTTTTCATCACTGATAATAATCATAAATGTTTCTTGATCATCAAATCATCATATTAGAGTGATTTGTGAAGGATCATGTGACACTGAAGACTGGAGTAATGATGCTGAACATTCAGCTTTGATCACAGGAATAAATTACACTTTACTATATATTCACATAGAAAACAGATGATTTACATTACAATAATATTTCACTATTTTGACAGTATTTTTGATCATATAAACGCAGCTTTGATGAGCAGAAGAGACAAAAAAAATCTTACTGACCCCAAACTTCTGATGCGTCGTCTGTGAACGGCCTCAAACTATCTAAATGTAAAACCCGAGGACAAACCACAGCGAGATCATGCTTACAAATCTGCATAATCACGAGGACGGATCTCAGAGCGAGTCGAGTCGGAGCGAGTCGAGTCGGAGCGAGTCGAGTCAGAGCGAGGAGCGAGTCGAGTCAGAGAGAGTCCAGTCAGAGAGAGTCCAGTCAGAGAGAGTCCAGTCAGAGCGAGTCGAGTCGGAGCGAGTCAAGTCGGAGTGAGTCGAGTCAGAGCGAGTCGAGTCAAAAAGAGTCAAGTCGGAGTGAGTCGAGTCAGAGCGAGTCGAGTCGGAGCGAGTCAAGTCGGAGTGAGTCGAGTCAGAGCGAGTCGAGTCGGAGCGAGTCAAGTCGGAGTGAGTCGAGTCAGAGCGAGTCGAGTCAAAAAGAGTCGAGTCGAGCGGAGCGAGTCGAGTCAGAGCGAGTCGAGTCAGAGCAAGTCCAGTCAGAGAGAGTCCAGTCAGAGAGAGTCAGAGAGAGTCCAGTCAGAGCGAGTCCAGTCAGAGCGAGTCCAGTCAGAGAGAGTCCAGTCAGAGAGAGTCCAGTCAGAGAGAGTCCAGTCAGAGCGAGTCCAGTCAGAGAGAGTCCAGTCAGAGCGAGTCCAGTCAGAGAGAGTCGAGTCGGAGCGAGTCGACGGACCTTCCAGACGGACATTACACGAACCTCAAGGCCAAAGTGCAAGAACTCAGATAAGGCAAATAGAAAACAAACAAGACGTAAAAGTGTAAAAACATAAGACGTGTAGATGTCCTGACGTCTGCTGGATCCAGTGCAGGTTCATGTGGAGGAGCGGGTCATGTACTATACGTGAGGGGAAGGAGCAAAGCATTGTGGGAAACCCCAGGGGTCATAGGACAGTGCTCTCGATCTCCTCTTCTGAGTCCAGCAGAGACACTGAGTTCCAGTAGGGGGAGCCAGATCTCCCGGCCAGATCAACGCTTATTACGGGAACGTCCACATCACTCCACGAGTCTGGAGGGAGAAACACAACACTGTTAAACGAGGATAGAGGAAGTGTTTCATAGCATCTGACAACTGTTCAAATCCTTCTAAACATGATATGAGAGGTGGAATTCACATCCAGTGACTGAAGACTTTACAAACTAATATTATTCACACCAAAAATAAACATTCTGTCATATATTCCCAGTCGTCTGGAGTCACATGATGCTGTGTGTGAAGCTGAGCTGGGGTTCGACAGGGAACAGCAGGGGTGTGTGTTGATACGCTAACACACACATGTGAGATGGGTGAGCGAGTGTGTGTTTAAAGTGAAGGACGGATGGTGATGCGGATCACAGGGACACGCGAGAGCCATGCGGGACAGCGCCATGCGTTAGTGATGATGACGGGTGAGTTCACACACACACACACACACACACACACACTGCTTACCCTTCTGAGCCAAAGCCCACTGACCCCCGACCTCACACCGCTGCAAAACAACACAAAACCACCTGAACCCAACAGATGTGATATAACACACACACACACACACACACACACTCACACGTCTGTGTTCTCTTCGGCTCTGTTACAAACAGTCGACAGCAAATAATATAACTAGTTTCAGTCAATTTATAATCGTGTCAAGGCAATATAATTGCGATATAACTTCATCTTCACGTCGGCTCACGTTGTTAAAGGAAATCTCAGTATTAAAAAAAATATGTATTCATACAGCTGTACTGTAAAAGAAAATGATATTATTATTTTTAAACACAAAATGTTTTATTTCACAGTGAAATATTATAATAGCAATATTTCTTCTTTTATTTACTGATAATAATAATAATAATAATTAGTAATATAATATTATTATTATTTTAGTCATATTGATATATTATCAAGAGTTTGGCCAAATTATGCAGTCTTACAAACACAGATTATTTTTAAATCACATTTTAAAACAAAAATAATAATCATTATTATTTTTATAGTCATATTGTTGTACCACAAAAAAGTGCCTATATTATGCTATTATTAATAAAGGCTTCTAATGTAGTTTTAGAGTCTCCTACAATAGTTCTACATGCATATAAAGTCATAAACACTTTAATGTCCTCATAATCTCCACTGCAGCTTCAGCTCTTTCCTCTCAGTGTCTGAAACACTTCCATCAAAGATTCAGTCTCTAAGCTCCGCCTCTCTGAGAGCTGCTCTGCTCTGATTGGTCACAAAGCAAACGCTCATTATCATATCTGAATCTCAGCTCTTGATCACAGTGATACGAACAGTGACGATGGCGTGGGTTTTACCGTATCAATCTCAGAAAACAGCGTCTTCTCCACATGAACAACACAAACCAAACTCTCCCAGTCTCAGATACACTACAGTGTTTGAGGGCGGAGCTAAGAGATGCTGATCAGCCAATCAGGACCACAGTGTCTTCTCACACACTCTTCCAGTCTCAGATACACTACAGTGTTTGAGGGCGGAGCTAAGAATTGCGAGATTTAAAGTACCTTTTTTATTTTTTATTCTGTGGCGGAAACAAGTTTCCATAGTTTGTGAATGTAAAAGGTCTGCAAAGTCAGAATTCTGAGTTTATATCATGCAATTCTGACATAAAAAGTCAGAATTGCCAGATGTAAACTCGCAATTGTGAGATAAAAAACAGCTCTATTATACATGAAAGGTAATATTCGAAAAGCATAATAGGAGGATAGAATCCCTCTGAGCTCTGCATGTGCTCACGCTGACAGCTGTACCTGTAGACATGCTCTCCGCCGCTGCCAGCCCGTGCAGACCCGCGTGCTCCTCCTGCTCCTCCTGCTCCTGTGGACTCAGACCGGGACTCGGACCGGCGCCGGGGGGCTGTGGGGGGGGCAGGTTGGGTCTGTGTCGGGGGGGTTTGGCCGTGGGTCGGGATCTGGGCAGGGTGCCGGTCAGCGCAGGCGGGGACGAGAGTGTGTGTCCGTGTCCCGGAGAGCTCTGGGAGTAGCTGAAGCTGTATAATGACGGAGTGCTGGGAGGAGTCGGAGACAGACTCACCGGAGACGGACCCGGAGACACATCCGGAGGAGAAAACACACTCTTGGGAGGGATGGGGGCCAGCTTTTTGGAAACTGAAAGAAAAAGAAAGAATTCGGTTTTCTAGATGCTAAAAAATTTACATTCTGGAGGGAAAGTGTTTGCATATTAATTTCTAAATTTATTTTTTTATTTTTTTATTTTTAAATTTCCAGTCACTATTCATGCACAAAGCTAAATATGGCTAAAGTATATATAAATAAATAAATGTATATAGATAGTAAAAATGATCATTTAGGGGCTGGTGAAATAAATAGAAATATGATGAATTAAAAAAATTAATCCTTTTAGCTGCTAAAAAATGAAGCTGAAATGCATCGATTACTATTTTCAATGCATTACTATTTTATCATGTTGCTTGTTTTGTCTAGTCATGCACACGCTGAACACACACCTTTACGCAGTGTGTGAGGACTCTGGTCTGAGAGCTGGATCTGTCCACCAGAGGGAGCTGTTGGTGAGATTCCTCTTTGACCAATCACAGGCGAGAGCTCCTTATTCTTCTGAGTGCTGATGACAGAAACACAAACATCCATTAACCACACACACACACACGTGCGCGCACACACACACACACACACACACACACACACACACACACACAAACAGCTATGACTTCTGCACATATAACAATAAACCTCCAAACTGAAAGCATGTATTATTGGCAACACATTTGTTCCCAGAATTGAGGTAAATCTCCACTTATTGATGTTGGGGGAAAAATAACAAATAAATAAGCAATACATACATCAAGTTAAGTGTATGCGGATACCAGAAAGAGATATCCATGCTAGTGTGGCAGCAGGTCAAAAGCAAAGATAAAAATCCCTGAATTTGCCAGCTGGGATTTTTGCTGTTATTAATGCATAAAGCAGCGCAGGGAAAGACTTAAGAAAATCTTCTTGAGCATAATCATAACAGAAGAGTTATGAATGCTAACCTAACTGTAACTGTACTGAAAACTTTATTTTTAAATAACTGAATGTAACAGTTAATATAAAGGCCCCGATATACATTTTGTTCACTGGCCTCTGAACTCCCATTGGTCCGTGTGGTGATGATGTAATATGTGGGCGTGGCTCGGAGGCTCCGCCTTCTTTGAGGTGTAAATTTCCGGTTCATTTCTTCAGACGCGAGTAAAACATGAAGACACTGGAGAGACGCTTTATAGTGAAACTGAAGTCGTGAAGCGACACTGACACTGTTTTTCATGTTTAATACGGTAAAAGCTGCTGCTTTAAAGTAATATTATGTATTAATAAACGTAACGTGACTTGATTGAATCTCAGAGCTGCTGCAAACATATCCGCATCGCTACGATCAGATGCTTTCTGAACAGCTGTTTTCTCATTTTTGTTGTGCGTTTATTTTGTTATTGAGAGAAAAGTGTGCAGCACATATTTACATATTCAATATATTCATCAAAGTCCCCCTGTAATCAAAAAATGTATCCCTTAAAACTCATCTTTGATCAGCAAAATTAAATATTTAAATGTTTTTTTCCTTTAAAAAAAATCTCCATGCCTTAAAATATCTTGAATGTAACCCGACACCCTCGCCTCATTTAGTATGCGCGGTTCTATGAATATGCAAATGAGCCCCGCCTCCACTCACTCACTCAGCTCAGAGATCCACTGGTTGACGATCACACGTTGATCTGATTGGTTACAAGGTAGTTTGTGACGTCAGAAACACCAGCGATTGTGTGTTTGAGACTGTCTTTGGTTCACTGCAGTTTTAAGGCGGAAATACTCAGCAATGCTGTCGACTTATGAACTTACACATGGTTTGTCTTAAAGCACATTAAAAACACCACATAGACACATAAACAACATTAAAAGCTGGATCTTCACCACAGGGGGACGCTAACTACAGTAGTTAGTTGGCTAACTAAGGTATAGAATGAAAAAGACATTTACTGTGAGTATATCAGGGCATATTTGATAATTATCTTGCGATTGTTGAGCATAACTGGTGATCTCTGATGGTGATCAATAATATTTAAAGTCAGAAGCTTCAAGTTATGGCGTCGCAAACTTAAGGCGAGACACGGCAGGCAAAGACATCTTTTTTTTTTTTACTGGTCAATTTTGAGATTTTGGGATATTTGTCTTCAATAGCATGTCTTCTTTCAGACTTGTGGTGAAAAAAAGCTCGAAATACACATTTAGGTCTTTATTTTACTGCACTTTGTCTGTTTGCGTCTGTAGATTTCTCATAAATTCAACAAAAGTTTGCGTTCTTAACCATCATGTTGCTCCGCGATCTCTGTCTGCTCCCTGTCATCACACACACCACTGGAAAGCTCTCTCTCTCCTGTACAATCCTGTCGGATCCAAATATGGTCATTTCCTTTTTATCAGCAACCAATCGTGAAAGTAAAAGGGCTGAATGCGCAATCTCATTGGCTGATGATAAATCTTTAAAGCCCGTTTTCTCAAAATGACTTTTCTCTCATTCTCCAAGTCTGAAATCTCCACTTCAGTCGCACCGATATACACCAAACTCTCCAGTCTTGAACCTAGTTATATTATGAAGACATTTACAGAGGGTTTTGTAAATGTATTATTCCTAGCCTGATTTTATTCCAAAACACATGGCGAAAATCATTTTTTTAAGGCTATTGACAGTATATTCTGATTTACAGGATAACAAAAGTAGATATCCATAAATCCCTCTGTAATTTTTTTCCCCATCTAATATGTGAACACCATGAAAAAATAATTTTAACCTGGCTTTATCCAATACTCAAGATTTCGTTTTTTCAAATATATGCAAATTAGCGCATATTTAATTAGATATAGCCTCATTTGCATATTTAAACATTAAATTACAGAAAGCTTGTAATACATTTTTTTCTCATCTTAATGTAGGTAATCAACTAGGAAAGTTTCATGGTGATATCTGCTAGTTTGCTAAAAATTTCCCTATTCACCTGTAGTGTCTCGCCTTAACGAAGTCGACCCAAAATTGGTGCAGAGGCTGTGTATCTCGGCCAAAGTTTGATCAATCAAAACAAAAATTGGTACGCTTCATCGGAACCATGATTCGAGGGGCCATGCCAAATTTGGGAACAGCGCCACCTACAGGTCATGAGATCTGGAAAATGGCTCTTTTGGCCAAAGACTTTTGAAATGTATTCAAGAAAGGTTCAATTGGCATATTACCTATGCGCTCTGAGTCCTCTCTCTGGATTACCGGCCCACGGTGGCGGAGCATGAGGGCTAAAGTTCGGATAGCAGGGGTCGTGGCGGGGCAGAACGAGCGGGGGTTTGATGTACACGGGCGGGGGGGTCGCGTGCGGGGGGCAGGGGTCAGAGGTCAGCGAGCCCTGTTTGGGCAGGTGCAGGACACTGGGTTTAGGGTTGGAGTTGATGTCCAGAGAAGTGGAGGACAGGAGGAGTGGAGAGCGGGGGAACACCGGGAGAGAAACACACTCGGGACCGGGACGAGGGAGAGAGAACGAGGAAGAGGAGGAGGAGGAGAAAGAAGAAGGGAACGGGTATGGAGGAGGCGGCCTCTCCTCCTCAGGGGACCGGCACACGACACAGGACTCCCGATAATCCTCTGAGCTGCAAACATGTTCAAGGTTGACAGATAAAAAAGGACTGAGAGCAGGAGGAGCTGTCGTGTCTGTGGGATTCAGCCATCAGGAATATTCTGGGATCGGAACGTTCAGCTCCATCAACAGCTTTTCTGTGGCGACGTTATATTAATCAATTATAATTAAATAAATAATTAAGAAATATTATTAAAAATTAAAATATTAAAAATTTATTTACATTAATAAATATTAAAAATTAAATTAGAAATATTGATTTATTGATTCAGTGCTCAGGAATATTCAGGGATCCATACGTTCAGCTCCATCAACAGCTTTTCTGTGGTGACGTTATATTAATCAATTGTAATACATTTTTTTTTTTTTAAGTGTCAAGTATTTATTTATTTGCATGAATGAATTAATATTAAGAATTAAATTAGAAATACTGATTTATTGATTCAGTGCTCAGGAATATTCTGGGATCCATACGTTCAGCTCCATCTCTACAGTGCAGACGTACTTCAATTAATTATATGAATACAATTAATATTTATTCATGTTAATTAATCATTGATTTAGTGGTATTATTAATAAATTATAATTAATATTTGTAAGCATTAATAATTAAAATAGTGTTATTGATATTAATTATTATTTAATTAATTTAATTAATTAAATAATTAATATTAATTATTAAATTAGAAATAGTTATTAATATAATCATAATTATTTGATTGTGAATTAAAATACTAAATATAAAAAAATATATTAATAATTTGAGAAATATTTTTTATATCAATAATTCATTGACTATTTACACAAATAATAAATGTTAAAAATATTAATCATTAATATTATTATTTATTCATATTAATTAATCATTGATTTAATTATATAAATTAATGTAAATTACTAATTAATTATAATTAAATTATTAATAAATAAATAAATATGATTTAATTAATAATTTTTTATCATTAAGTAATTATTTATTTATAATTAATATATAATATTAATAAACATTAATACAAATGATAATAATAAATAATTAATTTTGGAATATTTCTTAATATCAATAATTGATTGTAATTAAACAATACATAGTAAATAGAGGAATAGTTCAAACACTGAGAAAGAGATTCAGTGAATAATGACTAAACACACAGGTTTGGAAAAACATGATGATAACTAGTGATCACACTAGTAAAACAATATCAACAATGATATCTGGTGTCTGAATAATGTTTGGTTTGACTGTATAATATGACGTCGTCTCAATTTACCTGGTCCTATCGCTGCTGATTGGGGGCGGAGTCTGTGAGGGGGAGGCGGAGACATCGTCCGTTTGGTCGGGGTTCAGCGAATCACAGAGCGGCTGAACGCTGGGAGGCGTCGACGAACTCTTACGGGACGATGAGGAACCTCTTCGAGAAACCCACGAAGTGTCCATCACTCGCACTCCCATACTGCAACGGGGCAGACACACGACCAATCAGATCCCTCGAAACAAGCCTAGTACTACACTACTGTTCAAAAGTTCGGCGTCAGTAAGAAATGAATACTTTTATTCAGCAAGGATACATTAAATTGATCAAAAGTGACAGTAAAGATGTTTATAATGTTATAAAAGATTCTATTTCAAATAAATGCTTTTAAATGTTCAATTCATCAAAGAATCCGGAAACACTAATGTATCAGTTTAGTATTAGAGTGATTTCTGAAGGATCATGTGACACTGAAGACTGGAGTAATGATGCTGAAAATTCAGCTTTGATCACAGGAATAAATTACACTTTACTATATATTCACATAGAAAACAGATGATCTACATTACAATAATATATCACTATTTTACACAGTATTTTTGATCAAATAAATGCAGCTTTAATGAGCAGAAGAGACTTTTTTCAAAAACGTACCAACTTTTGAACAGTGGTGTTTGAGTAATGTACAAAATATATCAGATTTGGGGACATGAAAAATGTTAATATGCCATAATTCATGTCACTTTATCAACGCTCCTCACAAGCATCGTTGAAGAAACACAAACACCGAAAGCGTTTGCAGGAAATCAGGAAAGCACAGAAGGAGACAGAAGCTTCACCGTACCTTTGAATCTTCCTAATGCTGCATTAGTGGGATAAAAGCAGAAGCATCAGTGATTCAAACCCAAAGCAGTGAGGAGAGGACACACGAGCGGCGCCACACACTCTACGGACCCGTCTTTCTTGTAGAACTCCAGCATCATGTTGTCGGTGGCCACGCTGAGGGGTCGCCGGCTCTGGTCCGAAAGCCTGCGATCTGATTGGTCAATGGGCTGTCTGCGATCTGATTGGTCCATGTCCGGCGAAGGCGTGGAGCTGTAGTTGGCGTTGTGATTGGTGTGGACGGGGCTGCCGTAGTTGCCCGTCACGTTGAACTCGATCTCTGCAAACAGAACCGGTTTTCATTAAGATACATAATTCAGACGTACTGTATATTATTACATAAGGCTGGAACAAAATATCGTGTCACAGTATATCGCAATATAAAAATGCATCAATATGTATTACGGATATAGGTATAGTTCACCCAAAATTAAAATTACTGTGAGGAAAAAATCATGTTTACAGAGTTTTAGTGTCAGTACTGCATTAAACTACTATATAATATTGAATATAATGTATATGTATTTCTGCAAACAACCGGTTTTCATTAACAGGGAACGTACTTTTTTGGTTTTCAAGAACTAGAATCAGAGATTGTTCTTAACAAACAATATCTTTAGGATTTTTTAAACTCAAATTATACAGATATAAGGCATCCAAAATACAACTTACAATGTGTTTAATAATATATACTAAATAAAATACAAAGTTTATAATGGCTATTATTGTTCAATAACAATATATTTTGTATTATAATGTTGGCGTACTTCGTATCGAGAAAAGGTCTGATGGGGGTTTATCAGACGTGTTCATTTTGTGTGAAAAGATTGTATATGTGTGTTTTTTTTTGTTATATATCATATTTAAATAAGTCAAGCACTTTCAAGTACCTCTTCGTAATTATGGCTGTTTTCAAGGATTTTCCAGGACTTAAATATCAAAAAGGCAAATTCAAGTACTTTAAGCACCTTGTACAACA
>CM038637.1:1108830-1118830 GCA_021554675.1 Leuciscus idus
TGTTTGAGACTGTCTTTGGTTCACTGCAGTTTTAAGGAGGAAATACTCAGCAATGCTGTCGACTTATGAACTTACACATGGTTTGTCTTAAAGCGTATTAAAAACACCACATAGACATAAACAACATTAAAAGCTGGATTGTCACCACAGGGGGACTTTAAGGGAAATTCTCATGTTTTATTTCATTTCAAAACCTAAACAACATTCAGCTTTGAAACAGCAAGTTTAGTTCATCAGTAACTGAGGATCATGGAGTGTGTCGGCGCTGTAATTCCTGCAGTGCACACACAGATTGTTGTGAATGAGTCACTGCTGCAGTGCTTCAGCTCTCTCACAGAGACACACACACACACACACACACACAGAAACACAAACGGAGTCACATGATCACTGCGCGCTCCCGCATCAAACCACAACAAATCAATCAGATCCGGCTGAACCTTCACTATAATCCAGACCTGACGGGCCAGAGCTGGTCTCAAACATGTTTCTTTACTCATATAGACACACGGTCTGTTATGGAAGCTTGTTTCCACACGGAATAAGAAGAAAAAAATAAGAAAAAAATAAATAAAAACTCACTATTCAAAAAAAAAAAAAAAAAAAAAAAAAGTCATAAGAAAAACTGATAATTGCAAGAAATAAAGTCCAAATTGTGTGATATAAACTTGCATTTGCGGGAAATAAAGTCAGAATTTAATATATTTCACAATACTTAAGTCAGAATTGCAAGATATAAACAAACATTGCAATAAAGTCACAATTGTTAGATATAAATTTTGCGAGAGAAAAAAAACCCTATATTTTTCACAATTCTTACAAAAATGGCAGAATTGTCAGACATAAACTATAATAATATCAATTGCAAGACAGTCAGAATTGCAAAAAAACAAATTTTAAAGAATTGCTTATGCGCATGTTTTCTTAAAAAAAATAAAAATAATAATTATCCTCCACAACTGAGCTCAGAACTTTAGCGATTCCATCCAGCCGTTATTTTATGCAGTATCCAGAATCCACATCACAATAGGGGGGATGAAACATGGCTAGGGTCAGAATTGCTAGAAATAAAGGCAGAATTCCAATAAATGTACTAATTTCTTATTTTTTATTCCATGGCAGAAACAAGTTTCCAGAGTCTGTGACTGTTGTCAGGGAGACTCCTGAGTTTACAGCTCATTAACTTCATTAGCACGTCAATGAGAACAAAGAACACTGTCAGAGAGCCAAGACACAGCCAGGTGCATCATGGGAGATGTAGTTCTGCCTATTGAAGACATCAATCAGCACACTCTCCTGTCTCTAGGGATGAGTGATATCAGTGAGCAATCAACACTGAGCTGATTAGGCAGATATTGGAGAAAAGACAGAAACATTAGCCTGGAGCAACAGGAACCAGACACACACACACACACACACACACAGGCGACTGGCAAGCGTTTAGAGAGATTTGACATGGTGTGTTTAACCTGATGGACCATGAGAAGAGAACACAAGAGAAGCAGAGCGAGTCTAACACTGGAGGAAAGTGATCTGAGCTCCGGCTGAATCTACAGCAGATGAAACACCTTCACTGCACACAGAGACTTTCTTCCTCATTTGTGAAGGAAAACAAGAAAAAAAAAAAACATCTAAACATTTTTAACTCAAGATGCATTTACTGGAGAAGCTAAATTACTAATATAAAGTCTTGTTTTCTGAAAAATGCATCAAAATAAAGTGACTATGCTTAAAAAAAAAAGGGGAAAAAACTGCCAGTGGGGTCAGAAAAAGACTTTATTTAAAAGAAAAAACAATAATTTCACGAAATTGTCACTTAACTTTGATATATTTCTCAAAAAACAAAAGTTAATATCTTCATCATGTTGCTTCTCCAGTAAATGCATCTTGATTTAAGAATGTTTGGATATTAGTGCTGGAGAACGAGACAGAAACACTGAGGATGATGTGTGTTGATTCTGTCTAAGTGGTCGATCAGAGAGTCTGCTAATGTATAATATATGTCAGATATTAAAGGAGTTGCTCTGCTGATTAGCTTCACTCTTAAATATAAATGTACTTTATTGGCATCGATGGTTCCATGAAGAACCTTTAACATCCACAGAACCATTAAAGTGCTTTACAGTGGAAAAGGTTCTTTAGATTATTAAAATCACGTGTAGAATGACAATAGCAGAGTCACATGACGGTCTCTAACGTTTATCAGCTGCCGGTTCCCATCGATCAATAGAGTCTAACGTGTGCTTTGAGCTTCAGCATCATCTCGCGATCTGATTGGCTGAGAGCGAGCGAGTGATGTCACTAATGGACAAGAGTCCTCAGGGTCTGATCAGCACGATGCCATCTGCTCTCGTGTGTGTGTGTGTGTGTGTGTGTGTGTGTGTGTGTGTGTGTGTGTGTGTGTGTGTGTGTGTGTGTGTCTCATCACTGAATTGTAGTGAAGTTCCATCTAACTGAATCAACACTGAACTGAATTGACAGTGTTTTTAGAGCTTGAATCTGAATTTGTCTCATATTTGCGTCATTGATTCTGTTATTATTGATACTGTTAAATAAAGCTCATTTAGTCTGATCTTGAACACACACCACAGAACTGATGCTAATGCTCACAGTTAGCGTTCGTGATCGGACTAAATCTCCAGCACTGAGTGTTAAAGCTGAGAGTGTTTAAGAGTCGTTTATGATTGACACACTGATCTCGAATCACACCGACGTCACGTGTGTGTATCACTCAGCATGTTTACAGACTCAATTCATTCGGATTGACGAATTAGTGCGACTTCAGATTCAGAAAGTTGTGTTTATATGAAGCCTAAACTCTGAAACCTGATTCACATAATGTGTGTTTACATGTGCATTGCATTTATTCTGAAGAAACTGGTCAAAATGAAGTGAGTTTATGTTTAAACGAACAAAAATGTGTCAGATAAGGCAAAAAACAAGAATATTTTTCTGGCAGACACTTGTTCTTGTTTTAAAGCACAAACTCACTTCATTGAGATGATTATTTGAGTTTTGCTTTTCCAGTAAATGCACTGAATGATTTCAATCAAACAAGACAAAAATACTGAGGAAGAACATCTTTTTTTGCACTACGAGTCTCATCCATTCACTAACACACAGAGCTCTGCCTTAGACAACATCTCCACTGCCATCCCATAATGCCTTGCTTCAGGACAGAGAGTATGAGCATGTACGTTCTGTATAGGAGGACCATTATACACTACCAACATTAGGTTTCAACAAACATTGACAGCGATTTGGCAGCTCATCCACTGTCTCGACCCTATTACTGCAAACCCTAACCTTAACCCTATTACTGCAAACCCTAACCCTATTACTGCAAACCCCAACCCTAACCCTATTACTGCAAACCTTAACCCTACCCTTAACCCTAACCCTATTACTGCAAACCCTAACCCTAAACTTAACACCAACCCTATTACTGCAAACCCCAACCCTAACCCGAAAGGCCCGGTCACCTTTATACAGGCCATTTGTTCTAGGCACTATAAGTAGTTTTTGATTCTCAATACTCCTCATTAGTTCATGCACTGTGAACTAACATAAATAAAGGGTTAATAAATGAATGCATTGCTCATGTTCATTATTAGCTATTAGCATTATTAGCTATTAGCACTATTAGCATTAGCTACTGTAAACAAGCGAGACGTCACGGCAAACTCTTCCCGGTATCCCGAGCCTCACCTGTGAAGACCTCCTGAAAGCCGCATGCCGAAGCCTGAGATGCAGACGGTCTCTGTGTGCGGCCCGTCCTCAGCGTTCCCTCCGAGCCACCGTACTGCAGGTAGTCAGCTGACCCGACGGCTTTAGGAGCCCGGATCTCCTCGGTCCAGTCTGCGGACCGGCTGATGGGTCCGGTGATGCTGTGCGAGCGCTGGCGTTTGACCCGTCTCCGGTCGGGCCGAGGGACCCGGGGACTGTGTGTCGGGGACGGCGCCGGCGAACACAAGGGAGAGCTCAGCTGACGCGTCGTGGTCTTGATGTACGACGTGCTGATT
This sequence comes from Leuciscus idus, assembly GCA_021554675.1. Lineage (NCBI taxonomy): Eukaryota > Metazoa > Chordata > Actinopteri > Cypriniformes > Leuciscidae > Leuciscus > Leuciscus idus. The sequence goes on from CM038637.1 coordinate 1,112,853, forward strand.
GGTGGATACGGTTTGACCGAGGACTTCAGGAGCCGCGTGGCTAAAGGGCTTTCGGTGTGCGACAGGAACGTCACGCTAGTCTTACGCCGGCGCTCGTCAGCGCTCACACACTCCACCGATCCCGCCGAGAGCGTGTCCGTGCTCGGAGCCGAGTCCTCCTCGGCTTCAACCGCGCTCTCGAAAGAGGCGCTGAGGTCCGGGAAGCTGGTCGTCATGGCAACCGTGGGATCGGGAACGGGGGAGTCGGGGGCTTTTGTGACGGCGGCACAAAGGCCCGCATCCGAGTCTCCATTCACTCCATTCACAGCCGGGATCTGCGTCTCGCTAACGACAGAACGACACACACACACACACACACACACACACACACACACACACACACACACACACACACAGTGTGACCAACATGGGGGAAACCTCAGGGGAAAAACACACTGAACAAAATATGCTGTTCTTACTCAGTGTTTGTGTCTTGTTTCCAGTCAAATATATAAAATTCTTGAATTAAGGTGGATTTACTAGATGAGTAAATCCACCTTAATTTAACAATCTTTAGATATTTGACTGGAAACGAGACACAAATACTGAGTAAGAAAAAATTTTTTGCAGTGTGTGATTCAGACATTTTTGATAGTCAACACACATACACATACAGTAAAAACACACCTTTCTTACTCAGTGTTTGTGTCTTGTTTCCAGTCCAAATATCTAAAGATTCTTAAATTAAGGTGGATTTACTAGATGAGTAAAATGTCATTAGATATTATGTTTTGTTTTCTGAAAAATAATCAAAATGAAGTGAGTTTTTGCTTAAAACAAGCAAAATGATCTGCCAACGGGGTCAGAAAAATAATGTTAATTCAAACGGAAACAAGACATATCTAATGACATTTTACTCCGCTAGTAAATCCACCTTAATTTAAGAATCTTTAGATATCTGGACTGGAAACAAGACACAAACACTGAGTAAGAAAGGTGTGTTTTGCAGTGTGTGATTCAGACATATTTGACACAGTCAACATGGGAAAATCTCAGAGTAAAACTGGGAGTTGTGAATAATGATACACCGGTGTTTTCCCAGATGAGAAGTTTATCTATGCATCATCGTTTATCATATTTGATCCTGGACCACAAAACCAGTCACATGGGTAAATGTTTTGAAATTGAGATTTATACCTCATCCCTAGAAAATGTACAAAATATCTTCATGGAACATGATCTTAATATCCTAATGAATTTTGACCCATAAAATGTATTGTTGGGTATCGCCACAAATATTCCCGAGCGACTTGTTCTAATTTTCCTTATAATGTGTGATTATTTTAACTCCTTTCTGCATAATGCACTTTGAAAAGCCATAGTGAATGAAATGCAACACGAATAAACTTGCCTTGCCTTGCCTAGCCTATCGTGCTGGTGTTTGGGAAAGGCTTCCAGCACTGTGAACGGCTCGGGAGAATCAGGAGTCGAGGTGTTCTCTTTCCAATCCCTTTCCAACGGGATCTCGGCGTCGCTGAGCATCACTCCCTGTTTGATCCGGATGGCTTGCTGGATGTCAGCCAGTAAATCCTCCTGTTCGGCGGCCGAGTGGAAGCTGTACATATCCGTGTCGGATCCAGAGCTTCGGATCTTCTCCTCTTCCTCGGGCCCGTCGGGAAGGAGAGACGCACGAGGCCTTTCGGTCTCGGCATCGGAGTGTCCGAGCTCATCCCCGGAGAGATCCGGTGTTTTATTATTGCACTGAGACTGAACGCTATCGAGCTCATCCAACGCGTCTTCCTTGGATGCGCTCAGGAATCCCTTGGCTTTCAGATTCTTGCGCTTGCGGATGTGAGGGAAAACTGAGGATCTGTCCGATTTGCTTTTCTTCTTCCCTCCCTCCCCCGCTTTCCCGTGTGATTTCTTCCCTTTCTTTACACCCTCGTGAGCCCCGTTCTCATCCGCCGCTCCTGCTTCCCGCTTGAGCTTCCCGTCCTGGTTTCCCATGATTAGCGGTTCTGTCACGCCATGCCTGTGTCTCGTGTGTTCGCTCTCGGGTGAGGATGATGAGGATGGTGACGAGGAGAGGCGTGAGGAAGACGAGGCTGTGACGAAGGAGAGATACAGCAGCTCGCTCTCGCTCTCATCCCGATCGGATCCGGGAAGGGAGGGGCGTCGATCCCGAGGGACATACGCGCGCGTGCGTGTGAGCGGGTCCTCACTGTGCGTGTGGGGGAAGATGAGCCGCTGTCGTCGGCCCAGACTCAAGGCCTCCAGCAGCTTGTGTCCGATCGCGGGAATCTCCAGCTTCTTCATCATCTCAAACACACGCACACACACATATACACACACACACACACCAGCTGCAGGGACAAGCATCAATGCGTTAATGAACAGCTTCACTGTACACTCGCAAATGTAAACTAGCTGTTAGAAAACATGTTGGTTTTTTGCACTTAAGCCTAAAACACTTATTTTTATTTATACGTTTTATTTAACAAATAAACATTTAAAAAAATTTTAACATTTTATTTTACATTTTACAAATTTGTATTTATTTATATATTCACTTTACACTCAGAAATATAAACTAGCTGTTAGAAAACATGTTTGTTTTTTGCACTTAAGCCTAAAACACTTATTTATACATTTTATTTAACAAATAAACATTTAAAATGTAAAAAATTTATTTTACATTTTACACATTTTTATTTATTTATATATTTGTTTTAAGACCAGCATCAACGCGTTAATGAACAGCTTCACTTTACACTCGGAATTATAATTCATGTGGAGATTTTTCTTTTCCCCCCATTCAAGCTTAAAACACTTATTCCTGCAAACATTTAAACTCATTTCAGATCATTATTAAAAAATAATAATTAAAAAATAAATTGTTTTGATTGACAGCAGTTTCAAATGACACCGATATGGAAATAATGGTGGGATATTAAACTGATTTACACACTGAAATATAAAGTAGCTGTTAAGACTTAATTAACCTCATTATTTTATATTATTTATATATTGGTTTTAATTATTATAAATACATTTTATATATTTTTTTCTCATTTATATATATTTTATACAATTTATGTATTTGTTTTAATTATAACACACATACAGACACACACATATACATACACATATATTAGTTTGGCGATAGTGCTGCTGAGTTTAATAAAGACACGGATCTCTCATCACGGTTAAACACAATGAACGAACGTCACTTTTACTTTCGTTTTCAACAACGTAATTCTCTTCAGGGAAAACCCATCAAGGAAAACACATCAGGGCTGGACATTAAGGCTTGTCCGGGACACGTGTGTGTTTTTGAAGGGACAAGTGAGATCATTTTATTTGCCCAATCAGACAAATGCCCCAATTAAATCCATTTTAAAATATAATAACTAGGGAATCACCGAAAACGTGAGGATGATTCTGATTTAATTTAATTTAATGTAAGTGCTGATTGATAGCCTATAGCTGATAATAATATATAGGCCTAATTAATGCACTGACGGTAACAAAGTTGCGCTGTTGAGGCTCGTGCATTTATTTATAACATTATACAGTGAAGAAGCATCACATGACCAGAGTGCCATTCTCCTGAACACCACGATTGAAAACGAGACACTGATTTCATAAGTTCAATAAACAAATAGATTAAATTAAGTCACTTACATTTTAGACGCAATGACTATTTTTGTTCCGTTTCAGCGGCGAAAACACTTCCAAACAGCAGAACATCTCACAGCAACACTAGCCGTGCTTCATCACTGAACGATTCAGTGTTCTGAACGAATCAGTCGAGTCAAAGATTCAATGACTCATTCTGAATAAATCAGCCGTTTGAATGAATGACTCGATGACTCGCTCATTAACACGGTCACCCGCCGCCACCTACTGGAGGTTTAGTCTCAAAGTATCATTCTCTTCAACATTCCTTACTTGTAAAGTAAAAAAATATTTACACTCATAATCTCATTTAATAGTCGTAATTTTTCAATGTAAATGATTTAACGTATAAAGGGAAAAAAATGGCCTTTATAAAAGTCGAATTTTTTTTTATTCTGATAAGAGTTTTCCAACAGTGATGTAATGAAACATTGACCATTTAAGTTTGAAGGGAGTAAAGCCTGTTTAGGCTATTAATGAAATGTAATAATGCCAAAAGAATAACTTTTATTTTAAATAAATGTTAATTGTAAAGCAGCCTACTTCAGTGGGATACATTACCATATTATCATACTTTACTTTTATTTTTTTTTATTATGCTCTACTGGTAAATATTCATTAAAGGTACAATATGTAAGAATTTTGTAATAAAATATCCAGAAATCACTTGCACAGTGTGATATATTTCCTGCAGTTGTGTACTTACAATATCCCAAAAGATTTTTAATTTCAGAGAAATTCCAATTTTAAATAATTGGCCGTCCCGGAAAACCTGTTCACTTGTCGCCTGTCACTGACGTAATATCCGCGTTATCCCTGGTTTCCACTCAAGTACTGCCATAGTAACCATGACGACAGACGTGGACAACTGTGCATAATGAGTGTAGTGCGTAACCTCTGGCTGCACGCTGTTGTTGTTTCGTTCAAACATTATGGACCATGGCAAGCAGACTTTGGGAAAAAAGGAGAACTAAAACGAGGATCAATATCAGCGACTAACTTGGACTTGACAGCGCTTCACGAGTCACGACTTCACAGAGACGCAGCTCTTGTATGTACTTTATTAGACAGGTGAGAAAATGTACATAAAACTAATCAATGTTTTATAGCTCAACATGATGAAATGTTAGAATATGATCAGTATGTTATTCTAATGTTGATCTCGCTTACTGCTAGTCTCATACAGACACACTAACACATAGAATAACATTATAACTTTAACACACTCAAATGCAGTTTAGTGTGATAGTGTAGACCAAGTGAAACAGCGCTGCGTTACCTCACAAGCTTCATTCGTCTAATACACTGACCTGTGTGAGCACTAATACAGCACTTGCGTTTGGTAGAATGAAATCTCCATTCCTTTATATCCGTGGGACTCACGTGTGGCGCTGATATCATGATAAAAACATCAGTGTATTCACTCATCCATAAACATTATTAGATCCATCGGCTTGACGACAAGTTCCATAATTCCGCAGGAAATTTTGCGTCATCAACTTACGCCTTTGTTATTGTAAGAGGTTAGCGACCCCTTGCGGCGAAAAAAATTACATATTGTACCTTTAATTGAATAAAATAATAATAATAATAATAATAATAATATTGACTTACTTATATATATATATATATATATATATAGTACAGGTAAAAAGTTTGGACACATTACTATTTTTAATGTTTTTGAAAGAAGTTTCTTCTGCTCATCAAGCCTGCATTTATTTGATCAAAAATACAGAAAAAAAATTTAATATTGAGATATATTATTACAATTTAAAATAATTGGTTTTCAATTTATTATACTTTAAATTATCATTTATTTCTGTGATGCAAAGCTGAATTTTCAGGATCATTACTCCAGTCTATCACATGATCCTTTAGAAATCATTCTAATATGATGATTCATTATCAAAGTTGGAAACAGTTCTGCTGCTTCATATTTTTTCATAACCTGTGATACTTTTTTAGGATACTCTGATGAATAAAAATGGAAAAAAGCAGCAAATGTTTTAAAAATAGAAATCTTTTGTAACAGCAATATCCACTACTGGTCAGTCATTTGGGGTCCGTCATTTTTTTTCTTTCTTTTTTTGAAATAAATCAATACTTTTATTCATCAAATATATTAGGCAGCAGAACTGTGTCCAACACTTATAATAAATCAGAATATTACAATGATTTCTAAAGGATCATGTGATAGACTGGAAGTCACATGTGACACTGATAGACTGGAGTAATGATGCTGAAAATTCAGCTTTGCATCAAAGAAATAAATTATTTTTTAAAGTATATTCAAATAGAAAACTATTATTTTAAGTTGT
>CM038637.1:1126330-1131330 GCA_021554675.1 Leuciscus idus
AGTTTGATCATATAAAGTAGGCCTAGGCTATATTTTGAGACTCTATATAGATCTGGCTATGTGAGATTATAGTTTGACAGGCGGTTTCTTCATTAGGGCGAAAGAGACTTTTTCAATCACATTTGCATCCGTCACTGTTGTTCTGCCTCTGGATATATAGTCCAATCAGCATCAAGTCTCGTTCTGTGGAGCTCCGCCCCTTTTGGCCAATCGCCCAGACTCAGTGCACTGCAATGCATTCCCTATGGGTTTCGGGAGGGCTCGCACTAACGTGCTGTCGTCATCATACGAGGAAATTATTGGAAGTCACTTCAGCTTAAATATTATTAATAGAGGTATATTTGTTTCCACCAATCACTTCGCTGGGACTCATCTCTTCACCACACCGGAACCCAGAATGCATTGCAGTGCCTGTGCGGTTAAGAGATGAGTCCCTGTTTAGGATACAAGCAATCCGATTGGCTTAAAGCACGTTTTATGGGTAATCACTTTAGTGCCTGGTTATAAATGAGATATCACTATATTATATAAGTCGTTTGAACTACGTTATAACATCCATTGGTGTCTTTATGTTTCATATACTAGTATATAATCGAAGCTATAGATTATGAAATTAAACATTTCTCATTCTTAGTGTTTTTGTAGTTAGCTTAGATAGTAGCATAGCATACAGCTATCCGAAATGATGAGCGATAACGTTTTTTTCACCATCTACGATATTTTTCGATAAAAAACTTCGATAACAAATATGATACAAGCATAAATCTGTAAATCTGCAAGGATTAATTATGATATGACATGCTGGTAATTAAATATATATATATATATTATGCCTTATTGCTTAATAACAATTAACAATGTCGCAAAACATACCTAAAAATGCAATTTCTTTCACTTTAACTATATAAATAATCAGGATAAAAATAAAAGATTATTTTAAAAGAGAATCGCGAGAACAGCTTTAGATCAGGCATATTACTGGGGTCCTAAGCTGGGACTCAACAACTAGCCAACATTCAGTCCTGCATTAATAATTCAGATTGTTTGCCTGATTGTTTTTAGCTCCAGCCGCCACTGAGTTTGAATGAATCCTTTTTCTTTGCATGACAATTGACAGTACAGTACAGAATGGCTCATTATCCTGAACATTGTTTATGGAAGAGAGGCTCTCGGGAGCGCGCGCTGCATTACCGTAATACTTTTGATTTTCGCGGCAAAAACGACCCGTCAGACCTTATGTAGCCCCGCCCCTTTTCAGCGCTGCGCTCGTTGTCTTTTGACTTCCGGTCTGTATTTTCACAGCGATTTTGCGTGTTTATTAATGAACGGCTCGTTTTAAAATCTTCCCGGTCGACTGACATTTGTTAAGTCATCTGCTTTAAACATTACAGCCCTCATGATAACTTTCGTTAACTTTTCATTAAGTAAATCCACTTCAAAAGCGAATTACTCCTGGACAGCAGCGCCATAGGAATATAGGCCTACAGAGCGACCGCAAACACGGAAGTTCAAAAACAATATTCTAAAGATGGCGGCGCCCTCGTTTCTCTGGCACATAAAGACAACCTGTGAAGTCGAAACAGGTCTCGTTCTTTAAGTTTCTCTACAAGCTGTTGGCAATAAAAACACATTGGCAATAAAAAAAAAAGCAATTAATAAATGAAAATTCTTAAATACAGCCCCTTTATGTGACAACTTGGATATTATTAAGTCAAATCCAGGAAAGTTAGTCTAGGTTGTGATAGCTAATTTCAACAATATTGTATTTTTCTACAATGAAGTGCACACTACAAGACAGAAACACTCACAGCTTGGTGTTCTGTGGTGTTGGTTCGCTGAAAACACAAGGACATTCTCTTCCCGACTGAAGCTGCGATCCCAGCATTAGTTCTCAATCATACTTTATTCTTCTTAACATGCAGAAGGTTTTAACACTGATTTGCAAACACTCTTAAAAAATAAAGGTTGTGTTTTTGTTGCATTGAATGCCATGGAAGAACCATTCTTGGTTCCCCAGCAAACCTTCAGAGATCAGTTCTTACGAAACATTTTTAATAATCCAAAGTAAAAAAACGTATGTGGAATGTAAAGATTAAAGGTTTTTCTCAGAACCATTGATGCCAATAAAGAACCTTTATTTTTAAGAGTGTAGAACAGGAAAATAAGAGAAGCTGGAGAAAGTGAGGGATGCGACGGCGCTTGAAGATCCGTGGGCTGCAGGTTTTTTGGCTCCATCTTCCCACAGCGCTTTCTGTGATTTTACTGGCTCATTTCTGCTCTCAGGGGTGAAAATACACAGAGGGATTGTAAGTTACAGTGTGGAGAACCGTCTCAAAGTTTTACAACAGTATCTATAGCCAAAGATATACTTGGAATATAAAAAGATTCCACATTTAACAGTAAATGTTCTTGCTTTAGAAATTAGTTTTCTGTCGCAGTCTCTCAAACTCAAGTGCTTCAGTTTTGCAGTGTGCACTTGACTTAAATGCATTCAGCATTATTGGAAACACATTTAAAAACAGTCATGACATCAGACCCAGCAAGTCATTTTAGCAGTAAAACAATTCAAGAGCTTAAAGTAGAAAATCACACAACATGGAGCATCACACCACAACTAAACCCCACCGAAACACACGAACCAGATCAGTGACGGGGATTATTAATAGCTTCATTAAGTCCAAATGAAAATGCATTATGCACATATTCTGCACAAATATATATGCACAAATGCATATCCAACCCTACATTATTTTCTCACATTTTTTGCTCATAATAGTGAGAAAGTCAAGCGTGTGAAGTTTTACAGCTTTCCCGCAGATCTTGCAACACCAAGGTCAAGGTCATGGGTTCGATTCCCAGGGAAAGCAAGAACGGATCGAATGTAAATGTGTCTAGCTTGAATGCAATGGATAAAAGCGTCTGCCAAATGCATGTAAATGTAAATATAAAAAAGGATGAGCCCTTAAATACTGTATGTACCAACCATTAGTTTCAGTAGGAAGTGCATCAACACAGGAAAGAAAACTTTTCATTTCATAAGGTTTATAATTATGTACAGGGTGCAGAAAATATTTCTTTAAGTCACACAACCCATGTTTGATGGCTTCACTGCAAAAAATAATAATATATATGTTCTTCCTTAGTAGTCTTTTTTTCAGTTCAAAAATGTAAATATTCTTAAAGCCCCCCCCCCCCCCCGTAGTCAATCATATTTGTATCCCTTTAAAACTCACCAAAATGACATATTTAAGTGTTTTTTCCTTGAAAAAAATATCTTCATATCTTAAAATATCTTGAATGTAACTCGACACCCTCGCCTCATTTAGTATGCGCGGTTCTATGAATATGCAAATGAGCCCCGCCTCCACTCACTCACCCAGCTCAGAGATCCACTGGTTGACGATCACACGTTGATCTGATTGGTTACAAGGTAGTTTGTGACGTCAGAAACACCAGCGATAAAACTGTGCAGACTTTCTTTTTCTCTTTTTTTTTTTCATTTTTATATTTGTGCTGGAAAAAACCCAAGACAGAAACACTGAGGAAGAGCCTCATTTTTGCAGTGTTTGCTGAGGCACCGACAAGAAATGATTGTCTTACTTTTTTACTTGTTTCCAGTCCAAATATCAAAAAATTCATATTATGTCTTGTTTTCTGGGGGGGGGGGGCACTTTTTCCGTGTTTAAGTGCTATAATCGGGTCCCCGGTGCTTCTACCAACACAGAAAACATGAAAAGTGACAGCAACTCATTTGCATTTAAAGGGACACACACACACATAAAAGCGTGTTTTTACTCACACCAAAAAGGGGCAAATTTGACAAGCTATAATAAATGATCTGGGAGAATTAAAATTCTCACAAATTCTGAGATTTATATTACTTCTTGTGAAAAGGGGCATATTATGTCATATTTTTTGTTATTTGGACTGGAAACAAAACAAAAATACTAAGTAACGAAAGCATTTTTTTGCAGTATACTGTTGTCGCACACTTCACTCCGGGTTGTGTCTGCGATGGGTCTTGACCGGTCTCTGCTGAACTGGTTTGTTGTGTTTCCATTGACACATCAGGATGGACCTGAAGGTGGTGCGGAAGGTTTTGTTACAGAGCGCGTAACACATGGGATTAACCGTACTGTTGACGTAACACAGCCAGTAACCCAGAGCCCACAGCGTTGTGGGAATACACTCGTCACAGAACGCGTTCAGAAGGACCATGATGTTATACGGCGTCCAGGTGATGATGAAGGCTAGCAAGATCGCGCTCAGCGTCTGCGCCGCCTTCTTCTCCTTCACCAGAGACACTTTCTTGCGCGTTTTAGCCTTGCAGGGGAAGCGTTTGCAATCTTTATTGATGTTAGCGCTGGGTTGGTCTTTCGGCGGAGTCTCGTTTCTGGACGGTTTGGCGTCTGAGTCCGTCATTTGAAGGCTTTCGAGCGCGATTGAATAAACGTGACGTGCGTCTTCAGCATCTTCGTCTTCGTCATCCTCCGATTGGTCGATTGATACGGCGGTCTCGTTGTTATTCCAGCTGTCGCTGCGATTCGTGTCGGTGCTACCGTGTTTACGCCGAAACCAGAGCCACAGACGGCGTTTAGTTTTCCTGGATCGTTTCCGGCTTGACGGATTCGGATCGTAGCTTCGGTTCTCCGGTTCTCCCCCTTGGTTTCCCGAAGCCTTTAATCCTGCTAGCTCTTTGGACCGGTTCTCCGTCTCCCGGTAGATTCGCCAGTAAAGGACGGTTATGATGGTGACGGGAAGGTAAAACGCAGCGATAGCCGTGCAGAACGTCGTGATCGGCTCCGAGAGAAACTGAATGTAGCATTCGCCCGCCGCGACCGTTCGCTTGCCCACGAAATACTGCCAGAAGAGGATCGCCGGCGCCCATAGGATAAACGAAATGGACCAGGCGAGTCCGATCATAGTCATGGCTCGTTTAGTGGTCCGTTTGGCTCGGTAGGTTAGCGGGCGCGTCACGGAAAAGTACCTGTCGAAGCTAA
>CM038637.1:1136330-1161330 GCA_021554675.1 Leuciscus idus
ACACACACACACACACACACACACACACACACACACTCACACACACTCACACTCTCACTCACACACACACACACACACACACACCCTCTCTCTCTCTCTCTCTCTCTCTCTCTCTCTCACACACACACACACACACACACACACACCCTCTCTCTCTCTCTCTCTCTCTCTCTCTCACACACACACACACACACACACACACACACACACACACACACATACACACTCTCTCTCAGATGTGGCCATTAATGTGCTGTAATTCTAATAATCTTCACAGTATAAAGCCTGAAAGGTCACATACATCAGAAAGCCCTCCACCTGCTCATTTACACACGTTCACCACACACACACACACACACACACACACACACACACACACACACGTTTCACCCGCTCGGTTTCTTCCCTGTCAAATACAGAAGTGGCAATAAAAACTCATGTGGTTCATGATGTAAATGTTTTCAACAAGGTCCTGTGAAACACACAGTAGTTCTGGGCGATCCTGTGGAGTGTAAAGCTGATCTGATGGAGTTTCTGATCAGTTTTCTCACCGGATCTCCAGACTAAAGCTCATCTGTGGCTCCGCTGGATCTGGAGCGCTGCCGTCTCTTCAACATCTGGAAAACACACACATTCACACACACTCGCCTCAGATCATCAGGTTAACTCCGGTTGTTCTCATCAGTGTTTGTGCTCGACTTCACTGAAACACACTCGGTGATTTTCTGCTTGAAATACTCTGATGGATGAGATGTGTTTCGAGATGTTTACTCGGCTCTTTAAATATGCATTAATCTTCCAGCTATCGGGAGCATCAGTAAACACTCCGAGGGTTTTCCGAGATGCGGTTCGGCACACAGGTTAGATGGGAACGGGATTAATGCTCTGGATCAGCGCTGATAATGACTGGAATATCAGAGAGAACCAAAACACTACAGCTCATTATCAGATCAGTGTGTGTGTGTGTTTGTGTTTGTATAGCTATCTTTGTGAGGACCTTCGTGAGTTTTTAACCTTTGGAGTGAGGACATTTTTGCAAAGTGAGGACATTTTGGCCGGTCCTCACTTTGTTTTCACTGTAATGGCCTCTGGAGGCTGAAAATAGGCTTCTCTCAAAGTTTCAGAGAGGTCCTCGAAAAGATAGTAAAATGAGAAAAAAGTGTGTGAATTTACCCCGGGCGTTCACACACATTTTGCTCTCTAGCGCCCCCACTGTCTTTTCACGTTTACTCCATTTTGCTCTCTAGCGCCCCCACTGTCTTTTCACGTGTACTGCATTTTCCATATATTTCAATGCATTATATCAGGAAGTTCTTCACATTTGCCACAGATGTTCACAAACTAAAAGATAAACTGAGTAGGTTTTGGGTCAAGGTCAAGATTACTATAACCACATGTTCTTCCCATTCTTGTGAATGTGGTATATCACGGAAGGAATTTATTTAATACAGATGTCCAGTTTCACTCACAAAATACTTTTAGGCCATAAATTAAGAATTGATTTGCTAATTTTGGACACATTTAAAAAAAGTATCTCGTCTAATAGGGTACAGTGATGAAATGCTGACACAAGGTTAAAGGTCAGCTTCAATGCAAAAACATGATTACCCTTTTAAAAATGATTAACTATAATCCACAAAAGACTGTAGCCATAGTTTAGTTAACCATTGCCATTTTTAGATATTATTGTATGTATAATAGTACAAAAACTAAGTTACCTTGGATAGCACAGTAAAACCATGGTTAATTTGCTCTGAAGAATAGACGTGTCTATTATAATTGTGTTTACTATAGTCACGGTTAAAATATTACTGCAGTAAAAGAGTGGTACATTTTAATAGAGGTATAATTTATTAACATGGATTACATATCATTTTCAGTGTTTTATTTAAAACTTTTTACATCCATATGCATTTACTTGCATAACAGGACAGATACACCAATGAAATATTAGTCCTGTAAAATTATTCCTTTTTGATTTTCCTTAAGAGTACAAAAGGACTTGATTTTTAGTGTATTTAGGCCCAGTTTAACAGACAGCTCTAAGACTAAGCCAGGACTAGGCCTTAGTTAAATTAGGATATGTAAGTAGCTTTAATAAAATGGCTCTGATAAGTACATTACTGGTGTGAATCTTGAGAAAAAAAAATGGCACTGACATTTTTAATATTTATCAGTGCAAGTTATTTAAAGTTAGACAGCTCTAACTTGAGTTTTACTTTAAGACTAGCCTTAAACCTTTCTGCCACTTCACTTCCTGTCTACTTACTGTCCTATCATAATACACACAAATCTTTGAAGATAAAGAAAGAAAAAAATCAGATTACCTGGGGCAGTTGTTTTCATGAATTCACCCTTACATCTGATGGAATAGAGTAAAATAATAAGGACAGTCTGAGGACAGTCTCCAAGTCTGGAGCTTCAGTCAAACCCAGAGTAGCTACTCTGTGTAAGCTAGGAGTAGGAAGCAGCAGAGAGCGAGGAGTCAGGTGCTGAGGGATGCAGAAAACCCCCGAGGTGAGACAGCTGTGTAAATACACCTCCTTCTACAGTATCTCTATCAATAAGTCACTCTCAATTCATCACATATTTGCTCAGAATCTCACTTTTTTAATGTTAATAAATAATTAATAATAATAATAATAATAAATAATACATGCAAGGTACTTCATGCTGATGCTTCAGTGAAAGACATGCATGTGTCAGACCACGAGGCACGCAATTCCTTGCATCTGTAAAAGCATACATTTTATATTAAAAATAGTATAAAAATTTAAAGGATATATATATATATATATATTCATACTTTTGTAGAGCACCAAACCCCACTCCTACCCTGAACCTATCAACTTCTCAACAACGTAAAATTATATTAAGGAAAGCTATTAGTGGTTAAGATAAAACATTTTGTGAATATGTTATATGTTATTTCTAAGACATTTTTATAAAAGCTACTTGAATATCATAATTGAAGGTCAAGTCCTGGATTAAGCTAAGCTCTGTCTGTGAAACCAGGGCCTAGTGTGAAAACAAAATGAGTGCAAATAATAAAATATATAAAATAAGGAAAAAGAACATGTGTTAATGCATATTGACAATAGCAAACATAAAATATAAAAAGGTAACACTACGCAAGCATACTCGTTTTGTATGAAGATGCATGTGCATTAATTAATAACATGTCCACATTAAAGCAGTCCATGCAGCGGGCTTAAACATTTAGCTCACAAACACCTAACAGTCCTGACTTCATTTACAATATTTAAAAATTCTGTTTTTAATAACTTACATGCCGTCTGTCGCGCGCGCTCCCGCTGCCAGCGTCTTCCGTTCGCGGTGATCCGTTCAAACCGCATTATTTGAATCATATTCGGTGAATCACTGAATCGTCAACATGAACGAACTAACAAATCTTTCAGTTGTGTTTAATGAACCGATTTAACAGTTTGATTGAAAAGAATCATTTGGTTCACGAATCGAACACCGCTTCTGCGTCTCGGAGCACGTGATGATTATTTCAAAATAATAAGAAACTACATGTGTTTATGAAATTCTTGCAATTAAACCTTGGCGTCAAGCGAAATAAAAGTTTGTACAAATAAAAATTATTTGATAAATTAGAGATACTTCTACTAAAGTACATTAACAAAGTAACAATACTAACTGTTACATTACTGTCCACCCCAGCTAATTTGACAAATATGACGTTATGGATGAGCTTTTATTGTTTAGGCCCCATTTGACCTATTTTTAGTCACTTTTTGTCTGATAAAACTTGCTGGACATTCATTAATCGATGCATACCTGTGAGCTTTTGGCTTTTGTTTGTTTAAAGAGTGTAGATTTGTACACACTCATACAGGCTTTAACACCCCACTGCTGAATCATTAGGCTAACTGAAGAATATAGGCTTCCTTGAAACAAAAACAGGAGTTTGCTAAATTATGTTTGGTGTACAATGTGGATGAAGAAGTGCTGTTGTCTTGGGTTCCTCGAGTATCATATTAAGATAACAAGTCTTTTTGAGCTTTTCTGAAGAATCACAGGCCTCTAGCTCTATTCAGATAGGATTATTTTTTACTAGAGTAGAAGAGTAGTGTAATATCACCTCAAGATGTCTGTAATTTTAATGGCCAACCCAGATAGCACACGTACGTCTGCAAGATGTCTGTTAAAGATGTCTTGATCTGGAAAGCATCTGCTGTGTGCAGACGTCTGTAAGATGTCAGTTTTGCATACATTCTACATCATAAACATCTTAAAGACATCTAATAGACGTCTATTTGACATCTGATAGGAAACGTCCAATAGTTGTATTGCAGATGAGCAAACTACGTCTTGCAGATGTAAATATAGACGTCAAATAGACGTCTCCGAGATGTACCTGTGCTATCAGGGAATTCACATTTGATGAGAAATCTCAGTAAAACTGGGGTAACTCGATTTATGTTGTGCCTTTACATCCATGTCTTGTGACACATACACAGGTCAAATTGAATGATATATAAATTAATTTAATTAAATTCTGATTGGATTCTGTCAGAAAAAAAGGCATCTACGGAAGGCTAAAAGAAATGTTGTGCCTTCAACCTTCTTTTTGATCTGAATTGTATGTGGTAAACACTCGAGGTGTCTACTTTTAAACAGAAACTGACCAAATCTTTTCTGTCAACACAGGATTGTTAGCTGAGGTATTTTCGTTGACCTTTTTACACAAGGTAGAAGTTGGCATAATATGTCCTGATATTGTCTGTAATGATCTCTGACACGGCACTTTTGTACGAGACAAACACCACAGAGAAGCTCTGGTAATAATTTCTGTACTCCATCTCTAAATGTAAAACCTGTCCTGTCTGAACAGGGCTTGTGTGTCCTGCACACATTCTTGGATGGACTCACCCTGCTGAAAAAACAGCATATGCTGGTTAGGTATGTTTTGGTGCTGGGATGCTGGTTTATGCTGGTCCTTTGCTGGTTTATGTTGGTCATGTTGCTGGTCAAGGACCAGCATAAACCAGCTAAAACCAGCATCCCAGCACCAAAACCTACCTAACCAGCATATGCTGTTTTTTTCACCTGAAAGTCTAGTCTGAGCTCTTTCAACTGAAAGAAACTTGCCCTGACTGAACTTAAAACATGTCACGGTCTTCGTTTTGTCTCAAGATGCACACCAGTAATGCTTTTTTCTAAGGTATATTCATAAAAATGTCTTAATTGAACTATTGCCTAATTCTGGTTTAGGCCAAGTCCTGTCTGTGAGACCCGGCCTTAAAGACTATCAGACGACCCTGCACAGTGAAAAAGGTGCTCAAGGCCACCCGGTGCAATGAAGCGGGTCTCATTCAAATGTTTAGTGTGTCACATGACTAATCACTGCAAACTAATCAGTGAGCCCATGTAATGAACCACTTTTTTTGTTTTCTTGGTAAGGAAACTACCATGAATGCAAAAATGATATTTATATATAACACACACTAGAAGTCCTTTGCACAATCTGACATGTGCTTAATATTGAACCGGAAACCGGCCAGAGGAGAACTGGCCCCAACTAAGCCTGGTTTCTCCCAAGATGTTTTTTCTCCATTCTCTCACGAATGGGGTTTTGGTTCCTTGCTGCTGTCGCCTCTGGCTAGCTTAGTTCGGGGCCCCTTATTTCTAGTGATTATCATCATTTTGATTACAGAGACCATCTCTGCATTTGATGAATAAATAGTTTAATCTGGTCATTATACATTACCCTCACTCTATTCTCCTATTCGATAATGTTCAGTGCTTTGCTACAATCTGTATTGTTAAAAGCGCTATATAAATAAAAGTGATTGATTGATTAATATATATTATTGACAGAAAACAACCAAGTATATAAATAATATAATTATATAAAAATATATCAATATAATAATAAAAAATAAAAAAGGTTAATAATTAAAATAGGATTGGTTTCATTTATGCATCAAAAATTATAATCTAGTATTTATTCTAAAAGATACTTTCCAAATAATTACTTTAAAGTATATTTAGCTGGTTATAGATTTTTTATTATTATTTTACTTAAAGAGTTCCACATTGTATTAATAATTTGAGTACTTCACTACTGATCCATTGTAGTGTGTTCATGAATGTGCATTTAACTACAGCAATAGCTGCCGTTTTAATATTGTTCACATTAATTGGACTGACGGTTTGTGACTTTAAACACTGGAGAACATGCTCGTGATAGTTTGCTCAGTTGAGTCCTGATTAGGCCTTAATTGATGGCCACGCCCACCCCTCCCCCACTCCCCCACTCCCACCCCTCCCCCACTCCCCGAACACCTGCACAGCGAGTGCCGCAGAAATGGAGCGATTGAAGAGGAGGATGGAGAGATTGCGTTTGCATCACGATAAATGCGCTGCTGCTGCTGCTGCTGCTGAACGACAGGTAAGACTTCACCATATTTGTCATCGCAATTATTTTATTTTATTTTGTATTGGTCATGATTGTCGTGTGGCGCGGTGGTTGTTAGAGTAACTTTACAGGTAACATTTTACGATCTAAGGCCTAGTTCTTAACCCAGAGGGCACATTAATATTTGACGTCGAATATTAGTCATTAAGATGCTGTAACATCACTTTAAATTAATTTTGAAGGGCAATTTTTACCAGTAATAATTAAGTGAAAATCCCACACTGAGATTGGTTTAATGTATCTGTAGGTCAATATGTTTGTCGTTCGATTTTCACAAAATAAATATCAATTTTGTTTAGCCTCAGTTTGATTTGCAGGTCTGACCTGTTTTTAGACGTATTTTTTCCAATATCAGAGTTCGTGTAACTTGTGTGAGTGTTTGAGGGGGAGGGGGAGGGGCACGCGCTGGAAACAGTTTCAGTCAAGTAGAGAAGCGACAACTAATAACCAGGAGCTTTGACTTAGCTTTTCTCTCATATATATATATATATATATATATATATATATATATATATATATATATGCATTTCGTATTTTATTTATCTCATGGAAATAACTGAATGCTGAAACATTTGTCAAGTATTACTGTATAGCTTGTTACTGGAATAATTTTTTATCTTCTCTATGATGTGCAGGTATTGGAAGGAAAGTCAGCACAGGTATGTGTCTTTACAAAATCTTTTAATAGTCTTCAGAAACTAAGTTTTCAAATTAAACGACACCATGTGATCGCATAATACAAATCAATTAAAGGATCTAGAATCATTATAAGAAAAGAATGAGAGAACCGTTAATTCCTAGAAGCAGTGTGATTATTTGTGATGACATCCTTCTGTAAAATCTGAATTATTAGGGTTAGATTATTACTCATGGCTGTTAGTCCAGCCACATTTACGTGGGCTACAGTAGAGAATATGAGACAGATCTTTAACACTTTACCATTTAACAGTAAGTTGTCGTTTGGTAACATTATTTCATGCATTAAAGTAAAGGTTGACACAAATGTAAATTCTGTCATTAATAACTCACCCGCATGTTGTTCCAAACCCAAGACCTTCAGTCATCATCTTTGAAACAGAAGTGAAGCTATTTCTGATGACGGCGATTAATTAAAGGGATACTTCACCCAAAAATGAAAATGTGATGTGTATCTGCTTACCCCCAGGGCATCCAAGATGTAGGTGACTTTGTTTCCTCAGAAAAACACACACACACACACAGACAAATCCAAATGACACCCTGCGGCTCGTGACGATACACTGATGTCCTAAGACACCAAACCATAGGTTTTTGTAAGAAACTGATCAATATTTATATCATGTTTTACCTTTGATTTTTTTTTTTACCACAGCCATGTCCATCTGTCCTGAGCACGAGCTCATCATCCGGCTCTTTACATGTGAACGCGTTCTGGCGTAGAATATGCAAACACCGGAAGGGAAACCGGTGATAAAAAACAGTCTCAGATGAGTTTGCGCAAGCAAACGTAATCTTTTAGCTTTAAATCGGTTTAAGCAAGTAATTACCGCTTTGAATAGCCGCTATACCCACAACCTCTGTGCTCTGTGTAAACAATGAGTGTTGTACTCATGCGACGGATCGCTTCCGGTGTTTGCGTATTCTACGCCAGAGCGCTACACGAGTCACGAACCGGATGATGAGCTCGTGCTCAGGACAGATGGACATTGCTGTGTATCAAAGGTAAAACATGATATAAATATTGATCAGTTTCTTACAAAAACCTATGGTTTGGTGTCTTAGGACATCAGTGTATCGTCACGAGCCGCAGGGTGTCATTTGGATTTGTCTGTGTGTGTTTGTGTTTTTCTGAGGAAACAAAAGTCACCTACATCTTGGATGCCCTGGGGGTAAACAGATACACATCACATTTTCATTTTTGGGTGAAGTATCCCTTTAATTAATCGCCCTCATCAGAAATAGCTTCACTTCTGTTTCAAAGATGATGACTGAAGGTCTTGGGTTTGGAACAACATGCGGGTGAGTTATTAATGACAGAATTTACATTTTTGGGTGAACTAACCCTTTAACTTACATGAACTAACAATGAGCAATACATTTGCTGCACTAACCCTAACCCTATATATAACGGTAAACAACCTTATCTGCCCTAGAAACACAAATCTGCATGACTCTCACACTCGTCACTGTGCGTGGGGCAGCAGTTCTGCTTTTTAATGTAGTTTGGCCTAATATAGCCTATTTTATGTGCAACCATAGTTAACTGTAAAAAAAAAAAAAAAAAAAGAAAAAAAAAGTGCATTAACCGTTGCAAAATTTTATTTGAATAATACATAAGTAACTCTTGATGGTAATTTTAACTAAGATTGATAAATGCTGTAGAAGTGCTGTTAGTTGTTAGTTCATGTTAAGTAGTTAACTAATGTTAACAAATAAACCTTTTTGCTAAGTGTTACAGCTACTGTTGAACTTACTTAAATATCAGAAAGTCAAATAGCACATCTTCAAAATGTCTCTTTAATGATCTCATGATAATTATGCATTTTACTTGTAGTCTAATGATATTCATGAGGAGTCAGATCAAGAGGAATCAGAAGTCTCAGAGTTCCCTGAATCAGACATATCCAGCTGCTCTGGTTTAGATCCAGACTACAAACCTAAAAGTTCATCCAGTGGAGAAGATTTTTCAAGCCCTGACAAAGGAGCACCTAATCTGTCCAGCGAAAATGAAGATTTGAATGATGACAAACAGCAAGACGGCAAATGTACCATAAATAAAGAAAAGAACTCCCAAAGTTACATCAAAAGACACAACAAAAAACAACAGATAAACAAAAAAGACAAAGGCAAACCAGCTGTCACCGTAAAAACTTCAACAAAAAGGGAAGGCTTTAGGCGAGCATGGGACAAAAAACATTATTGTCTCTACTGCAGTAAAGCACAAACCAAGATCTCCAGACATTTGGAAAGAAAACATATGGATATTAAAGATGTGGGATATGCCTTTAGTTTTCCATTAGGTTCCAAAGAAAGAAAAGTTCTTTTGGAACAGTTGAGAAACAAAGGCGATTTCAGACACAATACAGATGTTTTAGAGAAAGGATCAGGACAAATAATAACTTGGAAACAGCCTTCAGTTGATGCTTCTATTAAGGATTACCTGCCATGTCCTTTCTGTTTTGGGATGTTCAGAAAGAAAGATCTATGGAGACATCAGTCGTCGTGCAGAACAAAACAGTCCTGTTTGAAAGATCAAGATGATAACCAAAAAAACACACGAAGAAGAGTGCAAAGTCGTGCTGCATGCCTGCTTCCAATCGCAGCATCCTCCGACGGGTGTCAGAAGATCATCAACACAATGAGACAAGATGATGTGTCGTTTCACATCAGAAATGATTCTTTAATTTGCAAGTATGGAGAATCGCTGTATGGAAAACATGGTCGTGTCAGGTCGAGGCACCAGTACATTGCACAAAGAATGAGGGAGCTTGGCCGATTCATGCTGGTTGCTAAAGAAATGGACAACACTGTCAGAGGTCTTGAAGATTTGTGTGCACCTGCAAGATTTCAGTTTGTTGTTAATGTTGCCAAGCGTCTTACCCAATTTAGTCCAGGCAAGAATGAGTATGGAAAACCTTCAACAGCAGTAAAAATTGGATTCTGTTTGAAAGGGGCTGTAGAGGTCCTGATTGGGCAGGCTCTTATGAATGAAGATGATCTTTCAGAGAAGAAAGCAAAAAAATTCTTTGAACTTCTGGAGAAAAACTGGAGGAACAGTGTTTCTATCGCCGCTCACCAAACCATTCAAGAAAAAAGATGGAATAAAGAAGATGACATCCCCCTCACCAAAAATGTGATTGCTCTGAGAGACCATCTCAGGATGGTAGAAGATGAAGCAAGAGCAAACCTGACACAGCAAATGAATTTACGAGCTTACAAGGCATTAAATGAGACCGTTCTAGCACAAGTTATTATTTTCAACAAGCGCCGTGAAGGCGAAGCATCTCGCTTAACTCTCGACACCTACAAGAAAGCGAGCACAAATGCCATTAATGAGGATATTTACAGTACTTTGTCACCGCTGGAAAAGGAGTTGAGCAAGATATTAACTCGCATAGAAATCAGGGGCAAAAGAGGAAAAAAAGTTCCCGTTTTCTTGACTGAGAGAATGAAGGAGTCAATTAATTTGTTGGTCCAAAGGAGAGAAGAAGCTGGCGTACCTGCTGAGAATCCTTATCTGTTTGCAAGACCTGATGCAATGACAAACATACGTGGATGTGACTGCCTGCGAAAATATGCAAAAGAAAGTAAAACCGAAAACCCTGAACTCCTAAGATCAACAAAATTAAGAAAACAGGTCGCCACACTCTGCCAACTCTTGGACCTTACTGAACAAGAGCTGGAGCAAGTTGCAAGGTTCATGGGTCATGACATCAGAGTTCACTGTGACTTTTACAGACAGACGGACAAAACATTCCAAATTGCCAAAATAAGTAAGCTTCTGTTTGCAATGGAGCAAGGTACTGAAACCCTAAGAGGGAAGAACCTTGACACACTCCGTCCTTCAGTAAACGGTATGTATGCACTATGTATGTTTATTGCTGGTGCACTGTTTACTTTTTGGGTGGGGCTATGCAATCTTCTTGACCGTAACACTGGTTTAACGTGTCATAGAAATGTACTTTCACATAGACCAAGGGCTGGTCACAGACAGAGCTTAGCATAAGTCAGGCCATAGTTCAATTAGGACATTTGTGTAATTTTTTTATAAACATGCTTAGGAAAAACATCACTGCTGTGCATCTTAAGACAGAACAAAGGCTCTGGGATGTTTTAAGATTAGTCCGTGCAAGTTGCTTTCAGTTGAATCAGCTCAGATTTACATTTTAGTCTAGGACTAGGCTTAAATCTTGTCTGTGAAATCAGGGGAAAACGTGTAATTAATATATGTAGCTCACTTAATCAAAGTTACTTTTGTACTTCTGAGTTTTGGACCAAGATCAAGCACTAGTATTTGATTTTTAAAATCTTTTATAGGTGAAAGTCCTTCTGTCTCACAGAGACAAACAAAAAAAGGAAGGCCGAAGAGAGGAAAAGAAGCAAATGAAGGTATAATTTCAATTTTAAATTTAATACTTGTCCATATAAACAGTAAACTTGTCCAGCAAATGTGACATTAATTGGAAGCACCTTTTGTAAAAAGGTGGAAAAGTCTAACTAGTAAAATGTGTATACGTCACAGTAACTACTAACATGAGTAATCTTACTCCTATAAATGATCTCCTCCACTGCATCAGCCGCATCATGTTCTTCATGTCACTTTTTGTTTTTCAGACACATGTTCTGAGCTCTTCTCTCCTCAGAAAGCCCCGGAGAGATGCAGTGAGGATGAGGGTTCAGATACAGCAGGTGAGTTTAAGTTTCTCCAGTCTCTGTGTACAGTGCAGAACCACACTAGATTCTGAACACAATCTCATTTCCACTAGATTCTAAGCCACAACAGTAGTCTTAGTCTAAAATATAGGCACAAAGTCTGAGCTGTTTGAACTGAAAGAAACTTGCACTGACTGACCTTTTAAAATATGCCCGTGCCTTTGTTTGTCTCAAAAAGCACACCAGTAATGTTGCTACTGTTACCCAATCCTTACTAGTCTCAAACATCCTCAATGGTGACACGTCGACGTCACTTCCCTGGTTTGGGAAAAGCAGGTAAAAGTCCACCTACTACGTCTGTGTGCATGTCAACTTGTGATGTGGGCGGAGTCTCGTGACATCACCTTGATTAAAATATAAATAAATTTTTTTTTCCTGAAGTAATAACAACTTAGTTTCACAATGTTTTTTTGTGAAATTGTTTTATCAACAAAATATCATTGCATTCGTCGTTAGATGCATCGCTTTCTGACAGGAAGTTGACATGCACACAGACGTAGTAGGTGGACTTTTACCTGCTTTTCCCAAACAAGGGAAGTGACGTCGACGTGTCACCATTGAGGATGTTTGAGACTAGTAAGGATCGGGTAACAGTTGTTTTTAATACACTTTGTGGGTACATACCCTATTTACACTACTGTAGAAAATTGGTAAGATTACTTGCACATTGAGTGGTGCAATTTACCAGATCCATCACATGTACCATGTACGGCTGTAGCAAGCCATTCGACAAACTTAAAAATACTGAGATATTCACCTGAGCTAAATTACTAATGTTATCACTCCTGTTACTAATGTTACTTAAAGTGCCTTTCTAATTACTCTGTCTGACAAGTAATTTAGATACTCCATAAATAACTTAATTATTCAAACTGTTAATTACATCTTAAACTCCCTATAAACCTTAAAGCATACTTTTTTTTTATTGTCTAACTCTTTATTCTTTCAAAATAAGAACAGGGAATAGTTAAGTAAAACAAAACAAAAAAACAACACTAAAACTTAAACATTTTAATAAAAAAATTAACTTCTTTGGTTAACAAATAAACTTTTAAACTTTGAGTAATTCTAACATTCTAGCATTGAGCCTTTTAGAGTAATGAGTATCATTTAATTTCATATGCACTGATAAACTGTACATGTTTTTGTACAATAATTTACCTGCTCTTAAAAAAAAAATAATACAATTTTTGTGCTGTCATTCATGCACGCATGCTTTTTTTTTTATTAGCACAGTATATAAATAATATTCCAATGTTTTATATACTAATTTCTTATTGCCTAGCTCATTATAAGCATCAACATCTGATCTAAACATTTCTAGACGCTCACATTTTAGTTGTTCAGGGAAAGCTCAACTACTAAAATCTATACAAGTTTGTGAAAACAAGTTAACTAAAAACCTGTCATACAGCAATATCTTGACCTCTTCTTTTTGGTATTGCCGTTCAGGAAGACCCATTTCATGATGATAATTTCTATTTTCTTAATTATAAAGTGTAGTGCTGTTTTTAAACTTGTAGTCAATCTATAATGTATTTGTCTAAAATCATTGATTAAAAATAAGTTGGTTCATTCTGCACTTTTCTCCTGTTTTTAGAGGTCCAATGAGTCCTAATAGAATTTAGAAATTGTGTAAATAAATGTCATTAAAAATGTATCTTATCTAATCTTGATGTCAGGCAGTGTTAGGTTTGATATGATGTTTGAACGAGGCTCAGGCGTTATCTGAACCGCTTCATAAGACCAGTTCAAACGCGTCTTAAAATACTCCACCATTAATGCTCATAGAGACTGGAGAGAGTCTGAGGTTTATCTGTGTACTCTCACAATAAAAACTGAAATAGTGTGTTAGTAAATAAAGCAGCTAGCACTTTCTGCTGTCTCTCCTCTTCTTCTGTGAACGTATTTGTGCTGGAGAGAGCATTGTAAATATAAATCAAAACTAAACACTGTTTTATTTCATTTGTTAATCTGTTAATTGAGTAAAATATCTCATGCATTTTTGTGCATGAAGTCTGTTTACAGAAAGTCTGCTCTATAAGGACTGTTAATCACTCAGTGCTTCAGTACTGAACATCCCACAATTCCTGAGCTTCACTGTTTGTCTGTTTCAGATCGAGAGCAGACCAAGAAGCTCTCCTCATCAAAGAGGAAAAGAGTGGCTGAGCTCTTCTCTCCTCAGAAAGCCCCAGAGAGATGCATTGAGGATGAGGGTTCAGATACAGCAGGTGAGTTGGTGTTTATGATGAAGTCCAGGTAACCATAAACACTTTAGTGTTGTCAGCTTTCACTATCAGTGCTTCAGTACTGAACATCCCACAATTCCTGAGCTTCACTGTTTGTCTGTTTCAGATCGAGAGCAGGCCAAGAAGCTCTCCTCATCAAAGAGGAAAAGAGTGGCTGAGCTCTTCTCTCCTCAGAAAGCCCCGGAGAGATGCATTGAGGATGAGGGTTCAGATACAGCAGGTGAGTTGGTGTTTGTGATGAAGTCCAGGTAACCATAAACACTTTAGTGTTGTCAGCTTTCACTATCAGTTAGGGATGTCCCGATACCACTTTTTGCAGAACGAGTCCGATACCGATACTGTAATTTTTGGTACTCGCCGATACCGTAACCGATACCTAAATTTTCACTGCATTTGTAATTTTTAAATGTATTAGTAGATAAACCAAAAGATTATAAATCATATTAGTTGGCTTAATTTGTTCATCAAATATATATATTTCTTTCAGTTATTTTCATGCTTAATTAAGCCTGCTAAAATGCATTGTATGAGCTTCTGTAAGCCTACTGTCACTGTTCATTCTATTGCTCTATCATATTTCATCTTTCATTTAATAGCCACAGCACATATTTAGAGCTGCTTCAGCAGGGCTCAGTGCTGAGGACTGGGTCAGCGGTTCAAATGTTTGTCAAAACCAGTGAAATATCAATTATTTAATCCAATTTTGATACTACAACAAAAACTAGCAGCCTAATTAATGTGAATTTAAAACAAGTAAGCAGTCAGTAACAAAATAAAAACAAACAATCGAATTACAAATAGGACAAATATATACAATATAGAACAAAGAAAGGCTACAAATGAAATAAACAGTGTTTTTAGAGTTTTTCGGGTAGATCTAACAGGTACAGAAATTTGAATAAAGTAATCAAATGTGAAAAAAGCATATTCATTACTGTATGAATTATATATAGATGGATATTTTCTAAAGTTGAAAAGGGTAGCCTATTTAGTCAAGAGCAGTGAGTATTTATTTCTCCTTTGTTTGATTAGCATTAAAACACAGAAGCAGGTTTATCAAACTGCTGCCCCTTTAAGACCGAACGCACAGACCGCACTTGAACATGCTACGTTCATTTGAGATATAACCGACTTTGTTTACTATAGGATACTCACCAAGACGGGCGTTATTACATTGTGTGTGAATTCGTCCGTACAAGCGCAAGACGTGAAAGACAATTTAATTCAGTATTCGCGCTGAGACGCTGGTTTGAGGGGCGCGCTCTTCGGATGTTTGCATTCATGAAACTTCTTAACCTGCACACGTCCTGTAATAACGTAGGGAACCACTCGTTATACTTCAGTCAGGTAACAGTTCATGTTTTACTTTACTTACATATACGATTTAGTTTTCATCCAAATAACATGTGCTGAGTGAACGATCAGCAATCAAGAGCATTCAACAGAAGTGCGCTCGCTCTCTCGCTCTCTCTCTGTCTCTCTCTCTCGTCAGTTAACGTTAATAATAAGCTAAAGCTACATGCCTCGTTTAATTTCGTTGCCATTGACATCCGACTGAACAAACTTTCCACTGATGTCTCGTCTGTTTAAACTAAGGCATGTGCTCGACCAGCTCGCGCGTCTATGCCTCAGTTCACCTCGACAAAGCACTCGCGGCGGCCAGTTTCGTTTCGCAAAATGGACGTGGTATCGGTGCGTGGTATCGGCGAATTTTTATGAGTACGAGTACGAGTATTTGAGGACAGTATCGGCCCGATCCCCGATGCCAGTATCGGTATCGGGCCATCCCTACTATCAGTGCTTCAGTACTGAACATCCCACAATCCCTGAGCTTCACTGTTTGTCTGTTTCAGATCGAGAGCAGGCCAAGAAGCTCTCCTCATCAAAGAGGAAAAGAGTGGGGAAAAGGGCTAAAGGGAAAGCTAAGGGTAAGTTTTTATTATATCTTTGCTCCTAACAATTTTGATAACTGATGGATCTAAAGATTATTAGAACATTTATTTGTCTTTACAGCACCCCTGCCCTCCACATTTAGTATGTCTTCCTTAACAGATACACCCAATTCAGGTCTTGCAGTCTCTACTAATGAGCTGATGAGTTAATGATTCGTAATGATGCATTGATTATAAAAGTGTTGACCACTTCCATAATGCTTAGGAAAAAAACAACGCCTTTTCATGGCAGGCTTTACATTTTACTTGGAGTTTAAAACTAGTAAAATAGGCCCACGGTTTGTGTATTTTCTTCAAAATAATCTTCAATTTAAATTTATTATTTTAATTGTATTTATATTACTAATAACATTTAGTTTAAACAAAAAACAAGACACTCCTAAAGTATCATGTTTAAAAAACAAACAAAAAACATTGAATAGGACTAGTCTAAAGCGTTTCTCAACTGGTGGGTCAGTTTCTGTTCAGTTTCTTACAAAAGCCTATGGTTTGGTGTCTTAGGACATCAGTGTATCGTCACAAGCCGCAGGGTGTCATTTTAAGTTTGGCATTTTTCAGTGTTTCCTCAAAACTATTTTTTTTATAGTTCAGCAATTTTAAGTTCAATTCTTGGGTGACTTTTTTCCCATTATTTTTATTTTTTTGCAAAAAAAGTCAAAAGCAAAAACTTCTTTACTTATTTATGACCATTTGTTCACTTCATATTTGTTAGTGTTTATGACTAATCCTGTTAATCTACATGCATTAATGCATTAATTATTTATTATTGTTATCATGTGGATTGCTGGCTTGTGGGGTGTGCATGCTATTTACAATCTCCCCAGGTCAGCAGAGTCCCAGAATGCCAGTGGGCGGGGCCTGTGGTGTGGTGATTTATAGCTATTGGTTGATGTCTTGCTCTAGAGGTGGTCACGTGCAGATATATTTGTCCATGTAACGTCATCAATCCCACAGTATCCAAACAAGCTGCGTTTGGCGCTTGATTGATTAAATGCTTTTGTTTGTAATGAGGAGGGCAACTTAAGCTATGAAACTTGCAGAATGTTTTAATGGTACAGAGACCTCTTAAGACTAGTTTGAGCCAGGTTTTTTTTTGTTAGTACTGATGCATACTTAACAAATGGAATGAATTGGAACAAATATTTTTGAGGATAAAATTAGGACAAAATACTTTCTCTGACTGTGGACAAGTAAAAGCAGGTTAAGAAAGCTACATTTTGGTCTGTTTTTATTGTTCTGCAATCTGTATTGTCTTTGTCATTTGTAGAGATATCCGGAATAACACTGAGGAAACCATGGAGTGAAGCAGAGAGAAGGGCGGTAAACAAACATCTAGCAAGGTTTGTGGCAGAACAAAGAGTTCCTGGAAAAGCAGACTGCATGAGGTGCCTAGAAGAAGAGAAGGTCCTGAAGGAACGATCTTGGAAAGATGTTAAGAACTTTGTTTACAACACAATTGCTGCGGTGAAACGGAGGTCTGCTTCACGAATCCTTATGTTTTAAAAACGTCTGTGTCTGTGTTCGCCTTCAGTGTTAATTTCTGTGTTAAATGAATAAAACCGAGCTGTTCACTCTGGTTCATCTGCTTCGTCAAATTACACGAATAAAACAGTCTAACAAACGTTTAAGTAGACTGTTTTTAAAATACTTTTTTTGCATTTCTCTAGTAGCTTAATGGTGACCAACAGGACAATGCTTAATCAATCACTTTCATTTATATAGCGCTTTTAACAATACAGATTGTAGCAAAGCACTGAAAATGACCAAATAGAAGAATAGAGTGATGGTAATGTATAATGACCAGATTAAACTATTTATTCTATCTTAATGCAACATGAAAAAAAAAAGCTCTGAGTCATTACTGAACTCATGTTTGTTCAGTTAAATAATAACTTGGAGATGTTCATTCTAAAACAAATAAATAGATAAAAATAATGTACTAATTAATTAAAATATTCTAAAATAATTAAATCTGAAACGGACTCAATAGCGCCCCCCATGAAAATGTCCTCACTCAGGTGGTAAAAAACTGGGTCTTTTCCTTTGTTTTTTAAAGAATCTGAGGTGATAATGTGAATCACAGAGACATCTAGTGTTTAAATCTAGTCAACATTTACCTGTAGAT
This sequence comes from Leuciscus idus, assembly GCA_021554675.1. NCBI lineage: Eukaryota > Metazoa > Chordata > Actinopteri > Cypriniformes > Leuciscidae > Leuciscus > Leuciscus idus. Next base: position 1,154,517 of record CM038637.1, read on the forward strand.
GCAGCAGAAATGGTGGTCCTCAGTTTACAGGTTAATTTACCCGGACCTCACTATGACTGTCAAACAGGAATGTGTGTGTGTGTGTGTGTGTGTGTGTGAGAGAGTGAGTGAGTGTGTGTGTGTGTGTGTGTGTGTGTGTGTGAGAGAGAGTGAGAGAGAGAGTGAGTGAGTGAGTGAGTGTGTGTGTGTGTGTGTGTGTGTGTGTGTGTGTGTGTGTGTGTGTGAGAGAGAGTGAGTGAGTGTGTGTGTGTGTGTGTGTGTGTGTGAGAGAGAGTGAGAGAGTGTGTGAGTGTGTGTGTGTGTGTGTGTGTGTGTGTGTGTGAGAGAGTGAGAGAGTGAGTGAGTGTGTCCATGTGTGTGTGTGTAAGAGAGTGAGAGAGTGAGTGTGTGTGTGTGTGTGTGTGTGTGTGTGTGTGTGTGTGTGTGTGTGTGTGTGTGTGTGAGAGAGTGAGAGAGTGAGTGAGTGTGTCCATGTGTGTGTGTAAGAGAGTGAGAGAGTGAGTGTGTGTGTGTGTGTGTGTGTGTGTGTGTGTGTGTGTGTCACTCACCCGTCCGCTCGCGCCCACAACAGGTTCGGCCCCAGGACGATCGCAATGTTTCCTGGCGTCATTTTATTATAATCTTGATACTCGTTTAGTTTGGCGAGAAATTTAATCAAATACCTGGAAATAAAACAGAGATTCATGACCGTCTGAAAACTCTGACAACAAACACACATTAGTTTATTAAACTTACTGATTAATTATATATAATATATTTAGTGCGGTTAAAATTATTAATCTCATCTAACATAAAAGTTTGTAAATATATATATATATACACACACATATTGTAAACTTTTATGTTAGATGAGATTAATCATAATTAATCATTTTAGCAGCACTAAATATATTATAAATATATATAATATATTAAAAATAAATACAAACTTTATTAAATGTAAAAACATAATATGTGAAGTATATATATATATATATATATATATATATATATATATAGTATATAAATTATATATCGCAACAATTTAAACAAAATGATATTTTCTCAATTATATATTATTATATATTCTCTATTATATTAAATATAAAAAATTACACACATAATACATAAATATTTATTATAATATTTTATTTTCAATTATTTAATTAATTAATTATCTGTGTCTTTAAATGTTATTTAATTTATATGTATAATTATATTATGGTCTTTCTGCTATGATCAGTAGGACAGTACAGTGAGGGTGATGAGGGACTGGGCTCGTATGATCAGCTCTGATGTCCTGCACACCTCACACACTGCACTGTGCATGATGGGAAATGCAGGTTTTGTGGGATCTTTGGACTCGCCTGAAGTTGTTGATGTTTGCTGAGGGAAGCCTCTCACAGGTGGACAACAGAGCCTGCAGACGCTTGTCCTGATCCGTGATGCTACACACACACACACACACACACACACACACACACACACACTCCTGAGTAACTCCACCAGCACACTAACCATCAGAAACCAACTAAGCTTGATGATGAGTGTTTCTCTCACTTTGATGCCTGAATCCAGTCCTCGTAGAGGTCAAAGGTCAGCAGGGGTTCGGGCAGTTCCCGCAGGTATGATTTCAGAGCACCTGAAACACACAAACACCATGAGTCGTGATCATGAGAGACTGAGTCACAGTTCAACATCAACGGAGGGGAATCTCACCGGCAATAGCGTGAGGATCTATGGAATATTCCTGGAAGTCCAACACGCCACAGTCCAGTGATGCCTTCAGCTTCTTCAGCTTCGAGGCCGACGGAGCGACTCGGAACAAACCCTGACACACACACACACACACACACACACACCCACACACACACACACACACACACCCACACACACACAGACACACCCACACACACACACACACACACACACACACACACACACACACACCCAGACACACAGACACACACACAGACACACAGACACAGACACACACAGATAAAATATGCCCCTTTTTAATACAATTATATAAATGTACACAACAATTTCAAATTATTTGAAAGTACCATTAAAATAAAAAAATAATTTATAAATAAAAAAATAATTTATAAATAAAAAAATATTTTTACATAAAAAAATTATATATTAAAATACTCTATATATGTAATTAAATATATAAAATATATATGGCACTGTGAGTAATGAGTTGATTAAAAATATATAATTAAATAAAAATTTACAGTTAATAATATTTAAAATTTTAATAAAAAATTGGAAACATTTTATTTGTTTACCTGCATGCTGTGCATAATATATTAATATACTATATATAAAGTATAGTAATTTATTAATTTGAAATTATTATATGTAAAACGTTTTAAAATAAATAAATATATATGTATATAAGAAAAAAAATATCATAAAAATTCATATAATAATTTTAAAATATTAAATAAAATTACTAAAAAATATGAAACATTTCAATTGTTTACCTGCATTATATAAGTGTATTATCTACTTATATACTATATATAAATTAAATATTGATTTATATTTTAAATATTTATATTAAAATATTTATATGTATATAAATGAAAAAATATATGAATTTATTTATTAATTAAATCATAAAAATGCACAATTAAAATAATTAAAAATAAAATAACTGAAAAAATATGAAACATTTTACATGTTTACCTGCATGTCATGTGAACTGTAACCGACATCAGAGAATTGTGAACATGCCCAATGTGAACTTTAATTAATTAAAATATTATCTCAATCAAACTCAAACGAGTTCAGCCTTTTATTACCCTTAATTATATCATTGAATCACTGGATTGACCAATCAGCATCCAGGACCACAACTATCTGCTTTATGATATGAGTCATGTGACTTCTCTACATCACGCGTGTGTGTGTGTGTGTGTGTGTGTGTGTGTGTGTGTGTGTGTGTGTGTGTGTGTGTGTGTCCTGCAGTGAAGCTTCACCTCCTCCTGCAGACCGCAGTCCATCAGCACCGTCACACACGCCTCGATGGGGAACGCGATCTCTCTCCCGCTCAGAGTCAGGTGATCCTCCAGAGGTTTCCCGAAACACGGCTTCTCCACCCACGACTCTGAGCACAACACACACATTCAGCTGCACTCAGGGTTTAGATGAGGATCAATGACATTTCTAAAATATTACAATAATATTAAAATGAGAGAGATCTGATGTCACATCCGAGACTGAAAGCTAGACGATTAATTGAAATGAAACCAAAATCTTGGAAAGACTGCACTTTCAGCAAATTAATTAGTGAAGTTTATTTCACGGTTGCAATGAAAATTAAATAATATTTTTTTTTATTGGATAACTTTTTGTAAACAATTTAATCATTTTAATGTTTAATGTTTTTAATCATTTAAAATATCCTATATATATATATATATATATATATATATATATATAAATAATTTTCAAATTAAAATATAAAAATGATTAAAAAACACAAAATAGGAAATATATTTTACATTATATATACATTTATCTATTAATTTTTATAAAAAAAAAAAAATATATATATATATATATATATATATGTTAGGCCTGTCACGATCATGTATGTTGTACTTATGATTAGTTGTCATACAAATAAATGTAATTAACAATGTAATTCTGTTTCACTTGGATTAAAACTATAATTAAAGATTAAAATAATTATAAAATTACAAATAAAATAGGCCCATATGATTTACTTAATTGCAGTGAAAATGAATCATATTCATATGATTAATTATAATATAATATAATACAATATAAAATAATACGATATAATATAATCTTTGTCTACTTTACAACAATTTTTTTAAAAATTTTTTTATTACTGTGCATTTGATGGCATTTATGGATGGCAAAAGAGTGATTATTATCATAATTATTAAACAGCCATGTTGTCCAGTCCTACAAACAAGCAGAGGAATCCTGGATTTGTTTTTTAAATCACATTTTAAACCTCAATCCCAATTTTAATCTTTAGACTTCAGCTTTTCCCGCTCCTTGTTCCCGGTGTTCATCCATCATTGCCTCACCCTGTTGAGCTTTAATCTGAGGGAGAACGTTCTGGAGCAACTCCAGAGACTTCTTGTGATACTCGGCCTGAACCTCGATCAGCTGGAGACGAAGAGACAGAGATGTTAATGATAAAACCAGAGGCTGTTCATCTTAATGATTAACACACTCACCGTCTGGAAGTAGTTTGCATAATCCATTTCTTTGGCCATGAAGCTGTACATGTCCGCCGAGAGCTGATCCTGGAACACATCAACATTACAAATGATGTTTGACTGACGGATAGTTCTGATAACCTACAATAGCAGACTTCCATACTAGCGTTATACAGTACACATTAACTAATCTGATGTGCTGAGAGAGAGTGTGTGTGTGTGTGTGTGTGTGTGTGTGTGTGTGTGTGTGTGTGTGTGTGTGTGTGTGAGTGAGTGTGAGAGTGTGTGAGTGAGTGAGTAAGTGAGTGTGAGTGAGTGAGTGAGTGAGTAAGTGTGTGTATGTGACTGAGTGAGTGAGTGAGTGTGACTGAGTGAGTGAGTGTGTGAGTGAGAGTGAGTGAGTGAGTGTGACTGAGTGAGTGAGTGTGTGTGTGAGAGAGTGTGAGAGTGTGTGAGTGAGTGAGAAAGTGAGCGTGAGTGAGTGAGTAAGTGTGTGTATGTGACTGAGTGAGTGAGTGAGTGAGTGTGACTGAGTGAGTGAGTGTGTGTGTGAGAGTGAGTGAGTGAGTGTGTGTATGTGACTGAGTGAGTGTGTGTATGTGACTGAGTGAGTGAGTGAGTGTGACTGAGTGAGTGTGTGTGAGAGTGAGTGAGTGAGTGAGTGAGTGAGTGAGTGAGTGAGTGAGTGAGTGTGAGAGTGAGTGAGTGAGTGTGACTGAGTGAGTGTGTGTGAGAGTGAGTGAGTGAGTGAGTGAGAGTGAGTGAGTGAGTGAGTGAGTGAGAGTGAGTGAGTGAATGAGTGAGAGAGAGAGAGAAGCTCCACCCACTCTACAGATCTCCATGCGATTGGCCGCCTCCTCCATCTCCTCCCTGAGGGCGTCGGCTTTGGCCCCGATTGGTGTTTCCTTATTAGACAGAGTTGAAGATTTGGATGACTGGTGCCACCTAGAGTTTGGAGGAGAGAACGGCGTATTAAAAACACATTCACCTACTAAATCAAAATGTGAGATACTGTAGATACACCACGCAATGCACTGAACTTAAGAAGGTAAAGATATTTTAGTTTAATTTGCAAGATGACAACTGAACATCACAGCATAAACATGCAAGTTTCAAATGCTTTAATTGCATTTTGCAAACTGTTTTACATATTTTTTTCTTTTTATATAATATAATTAATATATAACATAATGTTACATGTATCTCACCGTGTGCGAGCAGAATCCATGTCCAGTACCAGTTTGGCTAAATGTTTTCTTTGCTTTTGAATGTTGGGAATTTCAACCTTTGAGGAAGTGATAGAAAAAATAAACGTCCGACAGAAAGAACACATCTACACTAACTGCTCTTATAAAACATTTACACAACATTTTCATTGTTCGACACATTATTCTGAATCAAGCTGATGAAATGTCCTCTCTCTGTCCAAAATAATACAAATATAAAACATAAAAAGTACAATGAAAAAAATAAATACATATACAAATATAAATATAAATAAATACATAAATAAGTGTAAAATAAAAAGCAAATAAAAATAAAACAATAACTAAAATTATTAAGTATTTCATTTGTTTATCCACATGAATGTGTTGTTAAATTATTGGAATAGTATCTCAAAAATCAGTGGGACTTTAAAGCAAATATTTTAGCTCGGCCTTTGACTGGATTGACCAATCAGCATCCAGGACCACAGCTATCTGTTGTATGATTTACATTACATTATTGTAAATAAAAAAATTACTATGTATTTGAGGCCAAAGTTGGCCATAAAAACAATGAAACTGAAAAGTGAGTGTTATTAATTTTTGTGAAAGAGCTGGTTTAAGTTCTGTATTAAGAAATACTCACTCACACACTCACTCTCTCACACAAACACACTCACTCACTCACTCACTCACTCACTCACTCACTCACTCACTCACTCACTCACACACTCACTCACACACTCTCTCTCTCACACTCACACTCACTCTCTCACACAAACACACTCACTCACTCACCTCACTCTCTCTCTCTCACACACTCACTCTCTCACACAAACACACTCACTCACTCACACTCTCACAAACAAACACACTCACTCACACACACACTCACTCACTCACTCACTCACTCACTCACTCACTCACTCACACACTCACACACTCACACACTCTCTCTCTCTCACACTCACCTCACTCTCTCTCTCTCACACACTCACTCTCTCACACAAACACACTCACTCACTCACTCACACTCGCACAAACAAACACACTCACTCAATCACTCACTCACTCACACACTCACTCACACACTCACTCACAAACACACTCACTCACTCACACCTCAGAGAGTGTGTAGAGCGGATCCACGACGTCTCCCTCGATCTGGAGTTCAAAGAGCTGAAGTTCTTGAGCGAGTCTGTCTTGTGTCTCTCCACAGATCCTCAGCATCTTGCTACACAAAAACATTCAGAATAAACATTAGAACACACAGATGCGATCATCCACAGTGCCTCTATTATGTTTTTCTCTCCTAAAAGAAAGAATCGATTCTGAACTGAAACGAGTCGTCAGTAATTCAGTCTCACTTCCCGCTGAACCTGCGTACATTTGTAACTCATTTGCATAATGTCAGCCTGTGGT
>CM038637.1:1166330-1168830 GCA_021554675.1 Leuciscus idus
AAATCTGCGCGATCAAAAGAGTTCGGGTAGTTTTGACTGGTTAAGGGTTTTTAATCCATTTTGGCCTTCACCTCAACTAGTCTGACAATCTCTTGCATAACACACACACACACACACACACACACACACACACACACACACACACACACACACACACACACACACACAACACACACACACACTTAAAGGGATACTCCACTTTAAAATGAAAATTCTGTCATCATATACTCACCCTCATGTTGTTTCAAACCTGTATGAATTTCTTTCTTCTGCTGAAAAAATATATACTATGGAAGTCAATGGTACCAGAAACTGTCTGGTTACTGACATTCTTCTAAATATCTTCCTTTCTGTTCAGCAGAAGAAAGACATTCATACAGGTTTGAAACACCATGAGGGTGAGTATATGATGACAGAATTTTCATTTTTAAGTGGAGTATCCCTTTAATGGAACAGAGGCATGTGTGTTTAAAGTGTGTCATGAACCATTAGACACAATACAACCAACTGTGTGTGTTTGTGTTCACTTCATGGACAGGAAAGACAAGTTCTTAAAACACACACATAAATAATACAGAATGCACACAAGATTAATCACAGGCACACACAGTCTCTCTCTCTCTCTCTCTCTCTCTCACACACACACACACACACACACATTCTTGTACATCTATCTTCATGAGAACATTCATTGACACAATGCAATGTCTAGCTGCTTACCCTAACCTTACCCATCACAACTAAGTCCCTAACCCGACCCCTGATCCCAAAGACCCTTGACCTTATCCCTAAAACCAAGTCTTGACCCTCAAACAGGCCTTTAAAGGCTCTCAGAAACTGAGGACCGGCCAACATGTCCTTTACTCTCTCTGTCCTCACTCCACTGGTCTAACACTCAAACTGGTCCTCACAAAGATAGTTATACAAGTACACACACACACACACACACACTCTCTCACACGCACACAGTAATCCAGGCAGCCTTGAACAGCTCTATAAGATTTAAATCCCTGATAGACACAGCACACACTGTATATTAGAGATGCTCAATTATACGCAAAGGCATCAATCATGCATTATGGATTGAAACATCAACCTTTTTTAAAGTGCCCCTATTATGCTATTATTAAAGGCTCATAATGTTGTTTTAGAGTCTCCTACAATAGTTCTACATGCATATAAAGTCAAAAACACTTTAATGTCCTCATAATCTCCACTGCAGCTTCAGCTCTTTCCTCATCAAGGATTCAGTCTCTAAGCTCCGCCTCTCTGAGAGCTGCTCTGCTCTGATTGGTCAGAAAGCAAACGCTCATTATCATATCTGAATCTCAGCTCTTGATCACAGTGATACGAACAGTGACGATGGCGTGGGTTTTACCGTATCAATCTCAGAAAACAGCGTCTTCTCCACATGAACAACACAAACCAAACTCCTCCAGTCTCAGATACACTACAGTGTTTGAGGGCGGAGCTAAGAGACGCTGTTCAGCCAATCAAGACCACAGGCTGACATTATGCAAATGAGTTAAAATTCTACGCAGGTTCAGCAGGAAGTGAGACTGAATTACTGACGACTCGTTTCAGGCTAAAATAAATAAATAAATAAAGGCTATTAGATTAAAAATGAAAAGTAGAAAATAAAATAAAATAAAATAATACATCTAAATAAATAATAACATGTTGTGGTGCACTTCCACAATCTACTGAACTCTACTAAATGGTATTTAATACATATAAATCACTGGTGGGGAGTGAATTTTAGCTTTTATGAATTTATAACACTAGAGCATTATTGCAAAATGCAACAATATAATTGTTGGAAACCAAAATTGTAATTTGTTAAATTAATTAATTAATTTATGTATAGTTGTGGATTAATACTGAATTAAAAATGCATTATTATAGCATACTGTTTCATATAATATTTTATAAACAATAATAGTCTACATATACAGCCATTAGAAATAACTCTATTGTGACATCTCAGATTTTACACACACACACACACACACACACACACTTACTCAGCTATTGCACAAACTTCTGTTGTTTATATAGAGCTAGTCACAGTGACAGCTGACCATGACATCATCTGAGATATTAAACAAACGCAATATAATTCATCATAAACTACATCACGTCTGGATGCTGGCGACTCTCGTAGAGCAGAACTGGACAACAACATTTACTGATCAGGAAAATGAGTCCATGTTTATGATCCTCCACCATAAAGATGTTCCAGCAGAAGACCAAACACACGTCAGCTGGTCTAGCGGTCGGAGTATCACTGGTGTTTGCTCTACACTGTCATTTACAACCTTTCCCTGACTTTCCCTTTACAGTCATTCATGAAAAAACACAATTACATAGAGAATACACAAGCATTTGTAGTCAATTAGATATTTTAGAGCAGAGTAAAAAATATAAGATTTTGTTCATTTTCATGACCTTGAAATCTTTCTACACCTTTTGACAAACATACGTTTTTAATGAGTATTTT
>CM038637.1:1178830-1183830 GCA_021554675.1 Leuciscus idus
TCATACAAAGCATCTTCAGATGACTTTAAACACAATAAATGATTCATACAGACATGCTGTTATGATACTTTATAATATATTTATGGTGCACAAAAGTCCAAGTCTTCTAAAGTCACATGATGCTTTGTAAGAACTGAATGTGAACTGAATTCATAAACAAGTCATTCTGATTCATGAACAAATTATTCAGTTCAGTTTGTGAACCTGATCAACTGGTTCATTGAAAATAAAAACATAAAAATGCAGTCCTCTAAGTTCATCTCTCCGACTCAATAATCGACTCTGAATATAATAAACGATTCATTCACAAAATTCCAAGTCATTTTTCCTTTGATAGCCTAATTTGTACAAACAAACAAAAAGCAATGGAGCTAAATATTGATTCATAAATTAATCAATCTTATTCATGAACAAATCATTCAGTTTGTGAACCAGATCAACTGGTTCTTTAAAAACAACAGGTTGAAAAGAACAATTCAGAGACTGACTGGGTTAGAGTTCGACTCACTGACTCAATGAAGTTAGCAATCAGATTAACTGCGAATAATGAGTTTATTAACTGCGAATAATGAGTTTATTAACTGTAAATAATGAGTTTATTAACTGCGAATAATGAGTTTATTAACTGTGAATAATGAGTTTATTAACTGTGAATAATGAGTTTATTAACTGCGAATAATGAGTTTATTAACTGCGAATAATGAGTTTAACTGTAAATAATGAGTTTATTAACTGCGAATAATGAATTTATTAACTGTGAATAATGAGTTTATTAACTGCGAATAATGAGTTTAACTGCGAATAATGAGTTTAGCTGCGAATAATGAGTTTATTAACTGCGAATAATGAGTTCATTAACTGCGAATAATGAGTTTATTAACTGCGAATAATGAGTTTATTAACTGCGAATAATGAGTTTATTAACTGCGAATAATGAGTTTAACTGTAAATAATGAGTTTATTAACTGCGAATAATGAGTTTATTAACTGCGAATAATGAATTTATTAACTGTGAATAATGAGTTTATTAACTGCGAATAATGAGTTTAACTGCGAATAATGAGTTTAGCTGCGAATAATGAGTTTATTAACTGCGAATAATGAGTTCATTAACTGCGAATAATGAGTTTATTAACTGCGAATAATGAGTTCATTAACTGCGAATAATGAGTTTATTAACTGCGAATAATGAGTTTAACTGCGAATAATGAGTTTATTAACTGCGAATAATGAGTTTAGCTGCGAATAATGACTTTATTAACTGCGAATAATGAGTTTATTGACTGTAAATAATGAGTTTATTAACTGCAAATAATGAGTTTATTAACTGCGAATCATGAGTTTATTGACTGTAAATAATGAGTTTATTTTATTAACTGCGAATCATGAGTTTATTAACTGCGAATAATGAGTTGAGTTTATTAACTGCGAATCATGAGTTTATTGCGAATAATGAGTTGAGTTTATTAACTGCGAATAATGAGTTTATTAACTGCTAATAATGAGTTCATTAACTGCGAATAATGAGTTTATTAACTGCTAATAATGAGTTTATTAACTGTGAATAATGAGTTTATTAACTGCTAATAATGAGTTCATTAACTGCGAATAATGAGTTTATTAACTGCGAATCATGAGTTTATTGAGTTTATTAACTGCGAATCATGAGTTTATTAACTGCGAATAATGAGTTTGTTAACTGCGAATAATGAGTTGAGTTTATTAACTGTGAATAATGAGTTTATTAACTGTGAATAATGAGTTGAGTTTATTAACTGTGAATAATGAGTTGAGTTTATTAACTGCGAATAATGAGTTTATTAACTGCGAATAATGAGTTTATTAACGGCGAATAATGAGTTTATTAACTGCGAATAATGAGTTTATTAACTGTGAATAATGAGTTTATTGGGTCTATCATTCATGAAAAGCATATTGAATAATAGTAAACGAGTCAGACGAACTGCTGTTTGGATACTTTATAATATTTTTATGTGCACAAAATTCCAAGTCGTCCAAATCACCGACTCAATGATCCGTTCATAACAAATCTCAAGTTGATAAAAGACTTTATAAGTGATTTTACAGTGAATAAAGACTTCAGCGCATACATTTGGGTCCATTCGTCAGGCAACGCATCTTTAAATCTAGTGCATCAGTCATATTTTATGATGCTTTCATGGTGTTTATGGAGCTTAACGGATGAAATATCAGTGCTGTGTGAGATCCTTCAGACAAACTCTCCTCTTGTCTCGTTTGGAGGAAAGAAAGACACACAACTGACATGAGGACAAAAGACGGCAAGGATTCTTGAGCGTCTCATTCATCGGCTCGGCTGTGGAAACGCTTCAGCTTTGTGGAGTCTATATTCTCACACACACACAATAGCCGGAGGAGATCGATGTCACAATCAGCTACGGCTGGAGCCAAAGCGATATAACCTGTTAATAATGACACATACACTACATTAAAATCTTTGAGAGAGTAATGAAAGCCATATGTGGAGTATAATGGTGTAAAGCTCGGCTAATGACTCGAGGGTAATCAGAGGTCAGACTGAACTGTAAATCATCTAATAATGCTGTTTATTTACACGGAGGCATTTTAATCTCAGCCTTTAGGGACTCAAAACGAGCCTGAGACTTTAACTAACCCAAAACTTGTTTGATTGCTTTTATTATGTGATTCTGCCGGCTTGATCTAGCTGTACGCTGCTATTAATAAAACATCCAGTTTCCAGCAGGTTTGTCTGCTTTGCCTTTGTCCTAAAGTTTCTTCAGAACACACACAGGCATCGGTGGATCAAACCGCTCACACTGGTTGTGGTTGCTGATTTAAACACTTCCGATTGGCCGATGCATTCACGTGCTCAATATGAAACCTCTGCAAAAAAATAATAATTTAGCAAATAAAACATGTTGATGCAATGGGAGTAACACTGTAATTAGTTTGGAAATCTTGGCAATTAATCGAATTTTATTTGCAATTATGATTTTTGCAAAGAATTATAAAAAATGTATTAAGATATAATGAGATATAATAATAAATCAATGTATGTTTATATATATAGGGCCTATGGTTTATTAGTTTTACAGTTGAATTGTATTTCAAGGAAATATGACGTTAAATTTAAAAAGCTCAATAAATGCATGATGTTTACTAAGTCAAAGAATAATCGTGTATGTAAATATAAATAATTGCGTGATTCCAATATTGTCCAAAATAATTGTGATTATGATTTTTGTCATAATCGAGCAGCTCTAATATTTTACAGCTCAATTTTGTAATTGTTATTTTATGTTGTATTGTTCTTAAATTAATAATTCATTGTTTTCATCATTAATTTTATTCTGGTAAAGCGCTTTGAGATGCAACTTTTGAAAATAAAGATAAATATTATTATTATTTTCTGTGCATATGAATTGGTTTTGACAGCCAGCGCTCAAGTCCAGACACTGTCCCGATGTTCCCTCTGGCCCGTCGCTCTCGTTCTCCCAGCATGCTCTAATTCCTGCACAGACCGAACGCTTGATTTGCTCCTGCAAATATTTGACAAATCTCCATTCTCCAGTCCAGAGACAGTGTTCGTCAGAGACGTGAGGCGTCCACATGTACAAATCACGGCCACATAACCTGAAGTTGCAGCCAAAAACGCATGCAATTTCATGCCACTGATTCTCATTCATGTCTTTGACAAAAGCACACAAGAGTTCAATAAACCGCAGAATGTAAGTCTCGTGTCTGTAGTGATTTATGTTCATTTGCCTGTGTTGCTGTAGCTTATAATTGCTTTCATTCTGAAAGTGTAGATATATAAACATATCCTGTGTTTACATCATTGCAATGAATACCGACATACTGCAAGATGCCTTTCTCGAAACCAAAATACTGTTTAAACCAGGAAATATTAATCAGGATAAGTGTGCATGCAAACTATGATCAATATAATAACATTCCCATCTGAACTTATGGAGTCCAGTTCAGCTCACACTCTAAAAAATGCTGGGTTGTTTTAACCCAACTTTGGGTCAAATATGGACAAACCCAAACGCTGGGTTAAAAAATGTAATTTAAAATTTTAACCCAACTTTGGGTCAAATATGGACAAACCCAAACGCTGGGTTAAAAAAAATGTAATTTTAAATTTTAACCCAACTTTGGGTCAAATACGGACAAACCCAAACGCTGGGTTAAAAAATGTAAATTAAAATTTTAACCCAATGGCTGGGTTTGTCCATATTTGACCCAAAGTTGGGTTAAAATTTAAAATTACATTTTTTTTAACCCAGCGTTTGGGTTTGTCCATATTTGACCCAAAGTTGGGTTAAAACAACCCAGCATTTTTGAGAGTGCATGTTCGGCTCGGACACAAACTCCTGTCAGAAACACCACAGGCCGTTTGGCTGTGAACACAGAGCTTCGTTCTTTTCAATCGCAAAGTACATTATACAGTCATAACAGCAAACGAAACACATACACATACAACTGAGCCAGAGTCTCATTCATAGAGACAGATCATCCAATGAAATTAGATTTGAAGCAAAAACAAAAGTCGGACGATCGCGTAATGTTTTAGAACTGTTGCAAATCTTCAATATTTCACAGAATACTGGATTGTGATTGGTCAACGGTGTCCTTCTGTGCTCAAATACGTGTGTATGATGACGTTAGCTTATTAAATACTATTTAGCCTAATAAATATTTATTCACAGTCAAAAAAACGTTGGGTTATCTTTTTTAACCCAACCGTTGGGTTACACATATTGGGTCACTAAGTTGGGTTATTTTCCCAAAAATGTTGGGTTATTTTTTTAAATCTCTAGCAATAATCCGGCTGTTGGGTTAAATACGCATGTTGTATGTACAGTTGTGTATTTGGAATTTATGTACACAATTATGTATATTTACATTGAATTCTAGACTCCCCAATATTTAGTTTGCAATTTAAAAATATTTGTTGAGACATATTTGTTTTATACACATAAACAATCTGTATTTGA
>CM038637.1:1191330-1253830 GCA_021554675.1 Leuciscus idus
ATTAGTAACAAAGCACGAAGATTATTGTGATTTATTGGATGGGATGCAGCGCTACAATGTTCTTTTCATTCATCAACTGAGAACAGGATGACTAATCGATTCTTGAGATTTAAGAATCGATATCGGTTCGTAAAAATGAGAATTGATTAATATCGAGAAATCAATATTTTTTACCCAGCCCTATTTCTGTCATTAATTACTCACGCTCAAGTCGTTTCAAGCCCATACGCCCCATAAATCATCTTCGTAACACAAATGAAGATATTTTTGACCCCACATAGAAACATAGGATAGGATCATTGTAACTTTCAAGGCCCAGAAAGGTAGTAAAGACATTGTTAAAATAGTCCATGTGACTACAGTGATTCAACCTTTGATTGCTGAATAAAGGTTGAGTAATTAATGACAGAAATTTAATTTTTGGGTGAACTATCCCTGTAAGGTGTTTGAATGCATAGATATCAAGTGTCCGATTGAATGTATAATCGAGATTTATTAATGCATTGTCTTTGAAATTGTCCACGTCTCATCGGGTTCTCAGATTAGTGGCTGATTTGTGTTTGTGTTGCAGATGCACTATGACTTTGACATGTACATCAGGAACAGGGTTGACACGTCTCCGAGCCCTGTGGACTGGAGAACCATGCGTAACACCCTGCTGGGCTTCATGGGCTTCATGGTGCTGATGTTCGGCTTGGGCGAGATGTTCCCCAGTTACCAGCCTGTGGTGAGTAGAGGGACAACGATGAGCAATTTACATAAAGTATCGCATCCAAAATAAAAGTTTGTGTTTACATAATATATGTGTGTGTGTACTGTGTATACTTATTTTATTTATTTATAAATACACATGCATGTCTATCTGTCATTCTTTTTCTTTTATCACTTTGTGGAGCTATTTTATTTATTTTAATAGGGTAATTTGTGTTATTGACTTGCCAAATAGTCTTAAAATCCAACATGAAAATTAATTGTGGATCATCATTCTGCCTGAAAAAAAATGGTGATGTTATTTTTTCTGGAAGTCCTCAAGCTTTCCATAAATCTTATGAATCATCATCTTTCTCTTTCCAGGCCCCTAAACAGTATCCTTACAACAACCTGTATCTGGAGAGAGGTGGAGACCCGGAGAAGCAACCAGAACCTGTCACTCATTATGAAATCTAATGCTAGAAGCCTGTCTGTTCCATAACTTGTGTATATTTCTGTCTCTCTAATAAAGTTAACTTAAACTGAAAGCTTGTCATTTCTTATAATGCATCTACTTTTCATTCAAATGAGACTTAAACTGTCATCAGGGTTTTATTTTTTATGATGTGTGCCAGATCATTTCATATTTCAAATTTTACTTTTATTAATTTTATTTTCACTATTAAGTGTTAAAACACCATAAAACTTCAAATCAATATAGTTGTGTATAATTCAAGTTTAGCTGGCTTTTTTTACTTTTGGCTCTAGATTTGGGGATAAAATCTCTCAAATATTAAATATATAGTAAACATTTTGGATGGGCACTATTGGCCTTATTTATTTATTTAAATTTAATTTGTTTATTAATTCTGAAATATTGGCATTAGTAGAAAGATAAACCGAGTCGAGCAGAAGGGGTTTGAGTTTTAATCGTTTCGTACATATTGTCCCTCGCCGGCTGCCGTACTGGACTACAATTCCGCACCGGACTACATTCTCCATGAGTGTCGCGAGGAGCGCCGCTGACTGAACTCTCATCAACACACAAACGAGACTAATAATCACCAACAACCGTAAGTACACAGACAGCACTTAGTATAATCTGACGTTTTTAGGACAAACTCGAGATTCTGGTGTTTTATTGTGTGTTATTGTGGTCTGATCGGTGTGTTAGTGTGTTTTGAAGCGCAGATAGTCAACAGCAGATTGATGCTAATGCTAACGCCAAGAGCAGCTGATCAGGAATAAACGCGATTATACATATACTTCTGCTCTAAATGATCTCCACACGACATTTATTACACATATACTTTAAAAGAATGACAAAATAATCTGAGATTACAGATCATTTGAGTCTGAGAAATAATATATGCTGTATTTTCAGAGGATTATTGCGGAAATGTACTTTAGTACTCTCTCTGTTAGCACTGTTATCTGACATAATATTAAGCCACTAACAGGTTCTTTAGGCTGATATGGCATTGTTAGTGCAGAGGAATGTCATTTAAGTGCTGACAGGTAAATCACATCATGTCCTTCTTGTCCTTTCAGGAGTTTGGAGGAAGATGAGGGTGAAGGAGATCCTCAGGACGGCCTCTCAGGCATGGAGTCCTGCGAGACAGCATCCCACATACCTGGCCTTAGGTACACAGGTGTATCTGTGTGTGTTTTCACCTGTCAGCCAGTGTGCAGCAGTGGATGACAGCGAGTTTCATTTAAAATGCTTGAATAATAATCTCAGTGTCTTCACTTCTTCACATCCCCAGGCACTGCAGCGCAGCAGCTGGACGCGTCTTTCAACACCAGCTCCGTTCTGGAGATCTTTGAGATGGATTTTGCCGATACATCCATGGACATGAAGCTCAGAGGAACTCTGCCCACCTCCAACAGGTGCGTTTCTGTACACTAGCGCTCAGACGTTTGGGGTCGCTAACATGGTTTAATGTTTTAAATACTGTAAAAATTGTAAAATATTTTTAGATTTTAACACAGGTGTTTTCTATCTGAATATATAGTAAAGTGTAATTTATTCCTGTGATCAAAGCTGAATTTTCAGCATCATTACTCCGGTCTTCAGTGTCACATGATCCTTCAGAAATCACTCTAATATGATGATTTGATGCTCAAGAAACATTTATGATTATTATCAATGTTGAAAACAGTTTTGCTGCTTTAGATTTCCTCCAGTTTATTTTTATTCATAAAAGAACAGCATCTTTTGTAACATTATAAATGTCTTAACTGTCACTTTTGATCAATGTAATGCGTCCTTTGCTGAATAAAATATGAATTAAAAAAAGTTAAAATGTATTGACCCCAAACTTTTGAGTGTTAGTGTATATATATATATATATATATATATATATATATATATATATATATATACTTTCTGAATGCATACTAGAATACCTGTATGACTTAAAACTTTGACATCTTTTCTTTTAAGACAATAAAACTTTGAGGAGTTTTTTTTTTTACATAAAATTAAATTGAAAATGCATAATAACACACTAGTATTGTTGCGTTGACTTTTGCACAGACAAACACGTCTCGCATCTTCTTTTAAAAAGAGTAATTTATGTAGTTTAGTTTTAATGACTGGGTGTGTATAGAAGCTGTACGATCACAGTCGCTCTCCACACTGAACCCAAAACACTCATAAGCCACAGCTTGATTTAGAAAGAAAGTGATGATTGTACAACAGTTCTCTAGCTTCTCTTGTTGATGTGCATTACTTTGAAACTAATTTATGTTTATGTTAATAACGTTCTTCCCCAGCAACGATTCAATAGCAGAAATACAGGTTTAACCGCAGCATTATTTTAGAGTGTCGTCATTCTGCGTTCTGGATGATCTAACACACACACAAACGTGCTTGTGTGAACATGTTTCTGACACGCCTGTGGTGTGTGTGTCACTCTCACTGATCATGTCCATTTACTGCGACTGTGACCTTTTCAGATTGTCACATTTCCTCACACTGGCATGTTGTTATAATGGCATTTCCAGTTTTTCTCTCGGGTGTGTTGTTCACGCAGTTGTCAGATTCACTGAAGCTGCTTTTAAAGAGTTAAATTTCACTATATACATTCATATTTCGCAAAAAGGAGCTCACTGAATATTAAAATATACTGTGTCAGGGTTGCAACCTTTGACTAAATGAAGTTAGTTATCGCTCATTGTGCACAAAATGCTAAAGTCACAATTTTGAGACATTTGCAGCATTTAATGCATGAGCGTAAATGCAAATGCTTTGTAAATATTATGCTAGATAATACTTTATTTAGCATATCGAAAGAACTTGGGATTTGTGTATTTATTCCTCAATGGCGACACTATTGTCTTCTGTAGAGTTGCATGAATTGAACTCATTTCAGCTCAACTTTACACAGTTATTGGACTGAATTGAATCAACACTGATCTGAATAATGACCCTTTTTACAGCAGAAGTTCAAACTTTTTACTGCATCATTGATTCTGTTATTTTTAGGGGTTCATAAACCCTATTGTAATTGTAAGGATTTGTAAAACTGATCGTGCTGGCCAAACCGTAAGGCCTAGAGACGTGAAACCTGGCCAGATGGTAGGCCTCAATTTGGAGAGAACCCATCAGAGTATGACCCCGATGCGCTACAGCAACCAAAAGTAGACTCAAGTGTCTTACATCACTGTGATCCCTGGCTCAAGGTGGACAAAATGTGTATCTCCAATTTCGATTTAGGCAGGGAACATTTTCTGCTATGTCGAATTTTGTCCAATACCTACTTTTGCGAACTAGTCCTAGGTTTTTCGCCCAAGCGGAACCAAACCAGTCTAGGACAATTCTCTGGACTCTCTAGAAGATCAATAGTTATCGAAAAAAGTTGAACTTTTGCATTTGGGTGGCTGTAACAGGGTCATTTAGAAAAGGGGCGTGGCAAAATACACTCAAAAGCCTATAAATCCTGAAGGAAAACTCAGAACTTCACAAAAATGTATGAGCATAGTGTCATAACATGGTGAAGAAGCATGCAGAGTTTCATGGAGATCGGACCATAGGTGGCGCTATAACTGTTAAAATGCTTTAAAACCATATATTTCCTATGGTACATTGCCTGTATTGGCTGTAAATGGTCTTTTCCATCTGTTATGTCAGTGGTTACATGCTTGCTAAATAAAACTTAATAACTTTTGATGCTTTTGTGCTTAAAGGCCTTAACTGCTTGAACCCCGATAAATGCTGCTTGCAGCTTTAATCCTGTTTATCTCTGTTAAGGCGAGACACTACAGGTGAATAGGGTAAAAATTTTAACTAGCAGATATCACCATGAAACTTTCCCACCTACATTAAGATGAGAAAAAAAATGTATTACAAGTTTTCTGTAATTTAATGTTTAAATATGCAAATTAGCCAATATCTAATTAAATATGCGCTAATTTGCATATATTTTAAAAAACGAAATCTGAGTATTGGATAGCCAGGTTAAAAAAATATTTTTCATTGTGTTCACATATTAGATGGGGAAAAAAATTACAGAGGGATTTATGGATATCTACTTTTGTTATCCTGTAAATCAGAATATACTGTCAATAGCCTTAAAAAAATATTTTCGCCGTGTGTTTTGGAATAAAATGTTATATAAATCAGGCTAGGAATAATATATTTACAAATCCCTCTGTAAATGTCTTCATAATATAACTAGGTACAAGACTGGAGAGTTTGGTGTATATCGGTGCGACTGAAGTGGAGATTTCAGACTTGGAGAATGAGAGAAAAGTCATTTTGAGAAAACGGGCTTTAAAGATTTATCATCAGCCAATGAGATTGCGCATTCAGCCCTTTTACTTTCACGATTGGTTGCTGATAAAAAGGAAATGACCATATTTGGATCCGACAGCATTGTACAGGAGAGAGAGAGCTTTCCAGCGGTGTGTGTGATGACAGGGAGCGGACAGAGATCGCGGAGCAACATGATGGTTAAGAACGCCAACTTTTGTTGAATTTATGAGAAATCTACAGACGCAAACAGACAAAGTGTAGTAAAATAAAGACCTAAATGTGTATTTCGGGCTTTTTTCACCACAAGTCTGAAAGAAGACATGCTATTGAAGACAAATAGCCCAAAATCTCAAAATTGACCTTAAGCTGCTTTGAAACACTCTGTATTGTATAAAGCGCTATAGAAATAAAGCTGACTTATTCTTTGATAATTATAGCTATTCAATTCACATTTATTTGTATAGTGCCTTTCACAATACACATCGTTTCAAAGCAGCTTTACAGAAAGTGCATGAGTCCACATTACAATTTAGATTGATCTGTTATCAGAGACTGTCTAAGTTATGCATTTCAGAAATGTACATACAAATACAAAATCACAGTTAGCTAAACTTGCTTGTTAACAAATGATTATGACATTTAGAAAGAGCTATAAATGATCAGACATTATTTTGAATCCTATATGTGTGTAAAGTGTCCTGGTGGTGTGTGTATTTGTGATGATCTCGGTGTGTGTGTGTGTGTTGGCAGGTTTCACAGTCTGATCTGGGTGGCGTTTGATATGGACGTGACGTCGGGGTCATCGGGGCGGCTCATCGGAGGCAGTGAGAACGGGAGCGTGACCGTCTTCGGCCCGGACGCTATTCTCTCCGCGAGCGAAGACGCCGTGATCGGACAGTCCAACAAACACACGGGGCCCGTGCACGCGCTCGACTACAACCGCTTCCAGGTGGAGCTCGCGGCTCGCTTCAGATCCACTCGTGTCTGCAAAACTGCTTTTCTTACTTAGTGTTTTTGTCTTATTTCCAATCCAAATAGCTAAAGATTCTTAAATCAAGAAGCATTTACTAAAGTAGTAAAACGCCATAAGATATTATGTCTTGTTTTCTGGGGGAAGTAAACAAAATTAAGTGAGTTGATGCTTAAAAAAATCGAAATTATTATTATAATTGAGCTACAACTCACTTAATTTTTTATTATTTCCCCAGAAAACAAGACATAATATCTTAAGGCGTTTTACTACTTTAGTAAATGCATCTTGATTTAATATTTTTTTTATATTTGGACTGGAAACAAGACAAAAATACTAAGTAAGAAAAGCAGTGTGGTGTCGCGTTTGCTAACGCTCATGTGTTCTTCCCTCTCTGTCAGAGTAATCTCATCGCGTCAGGAGCCAATGATTCGGAAATATACATCTGGGATTTGAATAACTTCAGTAATCCGATGACACCGGGCACCAAGTCACAGGTGTGGACAGTTGTTCTTGATTCTCTGAAGTGTTTTGTGTCGTCAGTGTTCGTAGTGTCATCTGATGGTAAAGTGAATGCATTTGTCTCTCTGTTCCTTTAGCTCAGTGAGGTAAGATGAAGGTGCTGGTGTATGTGTGTGTGTGTGTGTGTGTGTGTGTGCGGTTTGGGTTTGATTAACCTCTTCTCTAGCATCTCTTTGTGCCCCTATTATGCTTTTTCAGATATGACCTTTCATTCAGTGTGTAATAAAGCTGTTTGTGAATATATAAGGTTCAAAGTTTCAAAGATCAAAGATAAATGTTAGCTAAATCACAGTTAGCTAAAAAAAAAATTATTTAAACAGTGTAATAATTTAAGGCAGAAACAATGAGCTCATTGAAGTAAAGAATACTTGTTTTGTCTCCTAAAAGAAAGTGATTCTGAAACGAGTCGTCAGTAATTCCAGTCTCACTTCTTAATCAAACCTTGATCAAACTTATGTAGATTTGTAACTTATTTGCATAATGCCAGACTGTGGTCTTGATTGGCTGAACAGTGTCTCTTAGCTCCGCCCTCAAACACTGTAGTGTATCTGAGACTGGAGGAGTTTGGTTCGTGTTGTTCATGTGGAGAAGACGCTGTTTTCTGAGATTGATACGGTAAAACCCACGCCATCGTCACTGTTCGTATCACTGTGATCAAGAGCTGAGATTCAGATATGATAATGAGCGTTTGCTTTCTGACCAATCAGAGCAGAGCAGCTCTCAGAGAGGCGGAGCTTAGAGAGACTGAATCCTTGATGGAAGTGTTTCAGACACTGAGAGAGAAGAGCTGAAGCTGCAGTGGAGATTATGAGGACATTAAAGTGTTTATGACTTTATATGCATGTAGAACTATTGTGTGAGACTCTAAAACTACATTAGAAGCCTTTAATAATAGCATAATAGGGGCACTTACTGACACTAAACAATGGTTTACTACCTAAAAAAAAACATTTCTGAGACGATTCGATTCGAGTGTTCAGAAAGTAGCGTGTCTTTGCTGGGGTTTGTTGGTTTGGATGCTCATTTTTGGATGCTCAACTTCAGCTGGTGGTTTGTGGGAAAGTCTCAGACTGGTGGTTTTATCCGTGTGCTTGTGCATGTCGTAGCCAGCGGAGGACGTGAGCGTGGTGGCGTGGAACAGTCAAGTGCCACACATACTGGCATCCGCCAATCCCAGCGGGAAAGCCGTGGTCTGGGATCTGAGGAAGAACGAGCCCATCATCAAAATCAGTGACCACAGCAACAGGGTAAGAACATCCTCGACACCGAGCGCTTGTATGAGCCGATGAGTCAAAAACATGTGCAGGTCAGATTTCACCACAGAATCCAAAAGTAAGTGCTAGGCAACGATTAATCGCATGCAAAATAAAGGTTTGTGTTTACATAATATATGTGTGTGTGCTGTGTATAATTATTTTGTATATATAAATACACACATATGCAGGTACAGTACAGGCCAAAAGTTTGGACACATTACTATTTTATTTTTTTTTTTAATTTTGATTTACAGTATGAACAATTAAAGCAAAACCAATATTAAAAGAAGGGAGGAAAAGGAATTATACATAAATACATTGCAGATGTATGCTACATAGCATAGACAGCTTTATACTTATACAGATTTATATGGCCCTGGGGCCGTCACAATATCCACGTAAATTTTTAAATATCAATCATCATATACCTGCATACCTAAAATTATATGTATGCAAAAACCCCCTATAAAAAAATAAATAAATAAATAAGTAAATAAATAAATAAAAGGAGAGGGAAAAAAACAAAACAAAAACTGAACAACAAAGCCAAACTTGTGAGGTTAACCATTCTAATAGCCATTACTGTTTACTTAATTGAGGATGTCTTTACATTCTTTATATATCAACCACTTTTCCCAGTCCCTTTTAAAAGCACTTTTTTTCATCTTTAAAATATATGTAAGTTCTTCCATACACATTACTATTTTTAATGTTTTTGAAAGAAGTTTCTTCTGCTCATCAAGCCTGCATTTATTTGATCAAAAATACAGATTTTTTTTTTTATATTGTGATATATTATTACAATTTAAAATAACTGGTTTTCAATTTATTATGCTTTAAATTATCATTTATTTCTGTGATGCAAAGCTGAATTTTCAGGATCATTACTCCAGTCTATCACATGATCCTTTAGAAATCATTCTAATATTCAGATTTATTATGAGTGTTGGACACAGTTCTGCTGCCTAATATATTTGATGAATAAAAGGTTAAAAAACTGCATTTATTCAAAATAAAAAAATATTTTCTAATAATATAAATCTTCTTTACTATCACTTTTTATCAATTTAACACATCCTTTACATCCTTTTTTTATTTTTTTTTTATTCATCAAAGTATCCTAAAAAAGTATCACAGGTTATGAAAAAATATTAAGCAGCAGAACTGTTTCCAACTTTGATAATGAATCATCATATTAGAATGATTTCTAAAGGATCATGTGATAGACTGGAGTAATGATCCTGAAAATTCAGCTTTGCATCACAGAAATAAATGATAATTTAAAGTATAATAAATTGAAAACCAGTTCTTTTAAATTGTAATAATATATCACAATATTACTTTTTTTTTTGTTGTATTTTTGACATCACCAACCCTAAAATTTACATAAACCCCGCCCCCGGAACACGATTTATAGATTATCAAGACAGAATATGCTAATTAATGACTAGAAGATATACACATCAGCTTCATAAATTCATCAACTAACCATTCAGAAATGTCTTGTTGCTTCTACATGTCGTCACTTCTTCTTGAGTCTCTCCATCATTGTCTGACTTCGGTTTGAACATAAAAAGCTAAAAGTTTTAGAAATTTTAAGGACAGAAGCTGTTGTAGCTCCGCCCCCTGTGCCGGGAGCAACAGCTCATTTGCATTTAAAGTGACAGACATTAAAAAACGGTGCGTTTTTGCTCACCCTCAAAAAGTGACAATTTTAACATGCGATATACAAATATCTGTGGGGTATTTTGAGCTGAAACTTCACACACACACTCTGGGGACATCAGAGACTTACTTTATACCACCGCTTTAAGAAACAGTTAAAATCCCATCTTTTTAAGATAGTGTTTATGTCTTAATTGGAGACACTGGATGTATATTGTACTCTACCTGTTGCAGTTTGGTTTTCTTAATCTTCTTTTCCGGATGTACTTTTGTACTGTACTTGTTGTAGCGCTTTGGGTTTAAGAAAAGCGCATTATAAATAAAATGTTTAATTCTTTTTATTGTCAGATGCACTGCTCTGGGATGTTGTGGCATCCAGATGTGGCCACTCAGCTGGTTCTGGCATCCGAGGACGACAGGCTTCCCGTGATCCAGATGTGGGACCTGCGGTTTGCGACCTCGCCACTCAAAGTCCTGGAGAACCACACCAGGTAGAGGCTCGCTTCTCTAAAGTCCACGTCTCTATGCGCTGCTTTCATGCTCCTTCACACGTCCTTTTAATATTCCAGAGGAATTCTGTCCATCTCATGGAGTCAAGCCGATCCAGAGCTTCTGCTGAGCAGCGGCAAAGACAACCGGATCCTGTGCTGGAACCCGAACACCGGAGAGGTCCGTCAATCACAGCTGCTGCTTTATCACATTTGCATGACATTTACATCCATGCACTTCTATCATGCATTCCCTGAGGATCGAACCCGTGACTTTGACGTTGCTTGCATCGTGCTCTACCTTTAGAGGTCACTACTGTGTCATTTTTGTATGATTAATATTTTGATCTATTTTATATCTGTTAACATTTAATTTTTACAGACACAGTATGAACAAACAAAATATGAACCTTAAAGCAGATCACAGTTTAAAAAATGACTAAATTAAATGGATCTGTGAAATTATTCTAACAATAATACGTTTTATATTATATATAATGTTTAATAAAATATTATAATATTTTATTTTATTAAATAACCTGTTATCAGTATGGCTATGAAATAATAATAATAATAATAATTATTATTATTATTATTATTATTACTAAATAAAAACAAATGAACAAGAAAAATTATTTAATAATAATTGATTTACATTACAACTGTAAAAATTACAATATTAATATTTATGCCTCTGAATTGAATCTATTCAAACATTTAATTTTCACAGACAGTATGAACAAACAAAATATGAATCTTATTATATAATAAATAATCTTTTATCCGTATGGCTATGAAATAATAATATTATTATTATTATTACTAAATAAAATATTACAATTACTAAATTAAAACAAATTAAGAAATATTTAAGTATTTATAGAAAAATAAGAAGTATTTAAGAACAATAATATAATCATTATTTTATATTACTATTACATTACAATACTAATATGTATGGCAGTATTAATTTCTTCATTTTCAAATGTTAATCCATCGAATGTTTATGGGATTATTAATGAATAAAATCATAGAAATCCATCAGTGTGGGATCTCTGGATCACTTTCCACATTAATTGCCCATCATGCCTTGTCTCTGGTGTTTCAGGTGATTTACGAGCTGCCAACAGCCAATCAGTGGTGCTTCGATGTGCAGTGGTGTCCTCGTAACCCCGCCCTCCTGTCAGCCGCATCATTTGACGGGCGGATCAGTGTGTACTCAGTTATGGGTGGGCGTCTTCAACAGCATCAGCACAGCACGGTGGACCAGGTGCGATTATGTGTGTGTGCTTACACACTCTTTCCGAGGAATGTCGATCTGTTTGTGGCTTTAAAGGGAATGTTCACCCAAAGATGAAAATTAGCCCATGATTTACTCACCAGTCTCTCCTCTTAGATCTCGGCTTCGTTTGACACCAACGACCCGTTTGGAACCGGTCAAGCTCTTCCGCCTCTGCAAATGCCTCAGCCCACAGTCGAGACCACCATCATCCCTCCGCTGACAAAGCCACCCAAGTGGGTGCGAAGGCCTGTCGGCGCCTCTTTCGCTGTGAGTATTTCAGGGAAACAGTTACTACGAAGTTTACTTCAGAGCAACTCATATCAGTGTGAAATAAACAGTTATAGAAATGTAGAAATTAAAGTTGAAGCTCCAATCTCCTCCCAAAAATCCCCCAATAAGTCCATTTGTGCCTCAGTGACTTCGTTTAGAGAGGCTGTCTATCATGACATCACACTCCCGGTTTACAGCCTCAATTTGTTAAGTTTAAGGCAGCTATCAGATATCACCATGAAACTTTCCCAGCTACATTAAGATGAGAAAAAAATGTATTACAAGTTTTCTGTAATTTAATGTTTAAATATGCAAATTAGGCAATATCTAATTAAATATGCGCTAATTTGCATAAAAAAAATAAAAAAACGAAATCTGAGTATTGGATAAAGCCAGGTTAAAATTAATTTTTTCATTGTGTTCACATATTAGATGGGGTGAAAAATTACCGAGGGATTTATGGATATCTACTTTTGTTATCCTGTAAATCAGAAAATACTGTCAATAGCCTTAAAAAAAATATTTTCGCCATGTTTTTTGGAATAAAATATTATATAAATCAAGCTAGGAATAATATATTTACAAATCCCTCTGTAAATGTCTTCATAATATAACTAGGTACAAGACTGGAGAGTTTGGTGTATATCGGTGCGACTGAAGTGGAGATTTCAGACTTGGAGAATGAGAGAAAAGTCATTTTGAGAAAACAGGCTTTAAAGATTTATCATCAGCCAATGAGATTGCGCATTCAGCCCTTTTACTTTCACGATTGGTTGCTGATAAAAAGGAAATGACCATATTTGGATCCGACAGGATTGTACAGGAGAGAGAGAGCTATCCAGCGGTGTGTGTGATGACAGGGAGCAGACAGAGATCGCGGAGCAACATGATGGTTAAGAACGCCAACTTTTGTTTAATTTATGAGAAATCTACAGATGCAAACAGACAAAGTGTAGTAAAATAAAGACCTAAATGTGTATTTCAGACTTTTTTTCACCACAAGTCTGAAAGAAGACATGCTATTGAAGACAAATATCCCAAAATCTCAGAATTGACCAGTAAAAACAAAACAAGGTTTTTGCCTGCCGTGTCTCGCCTTAAGACATTAAAAGTGTGTTTATGCACATGTACACCTCTGTGCTGAGTATCGTTTAAGAGGGGCGATCGAGGCGCTTGGGCTTCACCTTTCAGGACTTGTGCGGCACATTTTACTTTTACATTTAGGCAGACGCTTTTATCCAAAGCGACTTAAATTGCATTTCAAGGCACACATTTACATTCTTATCAGTTCTTGCTTTCCCTGGGAATCGAACCCATGACCATGGCGTTGCAAGTGCCAGCGCTCTACTGTTTGAGCTCCAGGAAAGGCACGCTTGATCTGACTCTACTCGCTTCTGTCTCTTCCAGTTCGGTGGGAAGCTGGTGACGTTTGAGAACCCTACAGCGCCGGGTCAGCCTCGACAGGTACAGGTGAGTCAGGTGACCACAGAGACGGAGTTCCTCCAGCGCTCCAGCGAGCTCCAGGCCGTTCTGCAGTCTGGGTCCTTCACCAACTACTGCCACAGTAAGATCACGAGCGCCCCGTCTGACGCCGAGCAGGACATATGGAGGTTCCTCATGGTAAACATTTACACGTGCAGAACATTGTTCCAGCCCTGTTTTATTCTGTGAAACACACACTCAATTAAATGCATGGAAAACACTGCCTTAAAGGGATAGTTCACCCAAAAATGAAAACTCTTGTCAGTAATTACTCGCCCTAATGTTGTTCAACCCCGTAAGACTCTCGTTCATCTTCAGGACACAAATTAAGATATTTTTCATGAAATCTGAGAGCTGGCTCACTCCTCCATAGGCTTCTCTGTTATTGAAACTTGCCGGCCCAGAAAGTTAGTAAAGACAATGTTTAAAATAGTCCAAGTGACTCCAGCCTTAAGTTTATCAAGCGACGAGAATACTTTTTGTGTGCAAATATAAACAAAAATTACGACGTTATTCAACTATTCATGTTCTTCTGTGTTTCTCTGAGTGAGTTCACTTAGTGTAACGGTGCAGCGCTTCTGGGTTGTACGTCAGAACGTAGGCTCGCTATTGGCCAGCATCACACGCATCACACACATGACCAGCGTTGGCCAATAGTGAGCCTCCGTTCTGACGTACAACCCAGAAGCGCTGCACCGTTACACTACGTCAACTAACCCTTTAAAGGATTAGTTCACTTCAGAATTAATATTTCCTGATAATTTACTCTCCCGCACGTCATCTGAGATGTTCATGTCTTTCTTTCTTCAGTTTGAAAAGAAATGAAGGTTTTAGGATTTCAGGATTCCAGGATTTTCCTCCATATAGTGACTTCAATGGGGTCCAACGGCTTAATAAGAGTCTTATCTAGACAAACCATTGGCTATTTTATAACAAAAATAAAAATTTATATACCTTTT
Organism: Leuciscus idus; assembly: GCA_021554675.1. Classification (NCBI taxonomy): domain Eukaryota; kingdom Metazoa; phylum Chordata; class Actinopteri; order Cypriniformes; family Leuciscidae; genus Leuciscus; species Leuciscus idus. Next base: position 1,205,674 of record CM038637.1, read on the forward strand.
TAACCATAAATGCTGGTCTTGCACTAGCTGTGATGCGACACACTTTACATAATCACGTTGAGATGCTGAAAACAGTGTGAAAGAAGACAGTGACGCGCTTCACTCCGAAACACGGATAATTATTTCATTAAATCGCACTTTTAATTTGATTTAATCCGATTAAGCGTGAAACCCTAATGTTTGCGGTGGGATGCTTCAGATGCTTGAGAGCATTTGATTGGACAGAAAATCAGACAGAATGATGTCATCAGAGTACTGGCGGTAGAGAGAGACTGTTTTAAATGCATGGGGGCTTTAGAGAATTTATGAATTTAGAATATATTAATGATTTAGTCCCGTTCAAGTGTTTTTTCGTGTTTTTAACAGGTGAATTTCAAGTGTTTTCGTGTTTTTAACAGGTGAATTTCAAGTGTTTTCGTGTTTTTAACAGGTGAATTTCGAAGATGAAGCGCGAGTGAAGTTTTTGCGGCTGCTGGGCTTCAGTAAAGACGAGCTGCAGAGGAAGGTAAAGCCGAATACAGGACAGAGGAGTGACACAGTTTACCCACTGACACATCTTACCCCACCTCATTATTGCACGTTATGTTTTGCATGGAAAAATCCCAAATAAAATCATGAAAATCCCTGGAATAAAACTATATGGGTAACCCTTTACAATAAGGTTCATTAGTTAACATTAGTTAATGTATTAACTATCATGAACTAACATTTGTTACTATATTTATTAAACTTTGTTAACCTTACTTAATACAAATACAGCTGTTCGTTGTTAGTTCATGCTAGTTCACTGTGCATTAACTAATGTAAACAAGATTTTGATAAAGTATTAGATGTTGAAATGAACAAAGATTAATAAATGCTGTATAACTGCAGTTCATTATTAGTTAATGTTAACTAATGAACATTATTGTGAAGAGTTAGCACTATATGCATGTTTTTCAGTGACTTATCTTATCTTCCAAGTCTTGCTGTGTGAGAGGAGCAAACCCACATGTGTATTTGCACAGATCTCGGATCAAACACACACACACACACTCAGTCCATTATTGTAAAGTGTTACCACTATATGCATGTTTTCAGTGTGTTCATTTGTGTATTTGCACAGATCTCAGATCAAACACACACACACACACACACACACACACTCAGTCCATTATTGTAAAGTGTTACCACTATATGCATGTTTTCAGTGTGTTCACTTGTGTATTTGCACAGATCTCAGATCAAACACACACACACACACACACACACACACACACTCAGTCCATTATTGTAAAGTGTTACCACTATACGCATGTTTTTCAGTGTGTTCACTTGTGTATTTGCACAGATCTCGGCGTGTTTGTCGAGGAAGCTTCAACCCAACGGTTTGGATGTGAACGATCTGGCTGAGAAGATGCAGACTCTCTCTGATCAGGTCAGATTCAGTTACACACTCATTCAACACGTCGTTTTATTGGATTGGATTATGAATCATGATTTAGTTTCTCGTGCATTCAGAGAGAAGACGGTTCGTCGGGCCGTGAGTCTCCTGCTGATTTCTTTCATCAACTACCAAAGAAAGAGAAGGACAAAGAGCCCTTCCAGATCCCCGTCTCCTCAGGCGAGCATCTTCAAATCACATGCGTACAAATAACCAGGGCTGCCCTGACTAGTAGTCGTTCATTTAAGCCATTAGTCGACTAATCACGCACTTATATTAAGCTATAAATCATCATAATGCACTTTTAATTAATATAAAATCCATATAGTCTAATCAGTGCTCAAATTCAAACATAAAGTCAACGATGCTGACTCGATGTCTCCGCCTATATGCTTGTTTCATACGGATTACATAATCTGAGAATATTTATGTTCATTCAAATGTAACAATTTCAAGCTTTCTATAGATATATTTCTCATGTGTGTGAGGCAAGTATACACTGAGTTTCGGTTCATTATGTGATGCGCTAATCGACAGAGAGACATTATTTTACAAAAGCACAACGTTTACAGAAATAAAAGGAGACCCTTTACAGTTGTCATTACTCTTGTCTGTATGACCAAAAATGACGGAGAATGTTAAAGGGGTCCTATAATGCCCTTTTCACAAGATGTAAAGTAAGTCTCTGATGTCCCCAGAGTGTGTGTGAAGTTTTAGCTCAAAATACGCCACAGATATTTTTATATCGCATGTTAAAATTGTCACTTTATGAGGGTGAGCAAAAACGCACCGTTTTTGTGTCTGTCCCTTTAAATGCAAATGAGCTGCTGCTCCCGGCACAGGGGGCGGAGCTTCAACAGCTTGCACTCACACACACGTTTAGCCTTTTCATGTTCAAACCGGAATCAGACAATGATGGAGAGACTCAAGAAGAAGTGACAACATTTCTGAATGGTTAGTTGATGAATTTATGAAGCTGATGTGTAGTTATCTTCTAGTCATTGATTAGCATATTCTGTCTTGATAATCTATAAATCGTGTTCCGGGGGCGGGGTTATGTAAATATTTGGGTTCATGATGTCACTAACCCGGGAGGAATGTGGTGTAGTCTCTACCAGCCGTTTGTTGTAGTCCTTAAAAAGCACTTTCTGTAAAAGCAAATCTCTCCCTTTGCTGTGAACTTTGATTGTTGTAACTTTGCAGATGTTGTTTATGCTCAAACAGCAACATTACACACTAACTAAAGCTAGAAAAGTCAAATCATAATCAACCACCCCTTTAAGTTAAACTCAAGTGATGGCGCCGGCGCCTGTATAAGTCATGCAGTAAACACACTCTCCACACAAACACTTGGATATACGCCTAATGATAGCACACATTTGTCTAGATTAACATATTTGAGGTCGATAAATGAACGTTAACGATTGATCGACCACTTTTCAGATTTTTTTGTTTGTTTGTTCTGCGACTGAACGACTAATACAATTTTGTTCGTCTAATGGTTAGTCGATCATTAGGGGGCAGCCCTAGTACTAACTTGATGATTTGATGGTCCTGATTTGTGCTTGTGCTCACGTGTGTGTGTGTGGTGTTGTGTGTAGACACGGACGGTTTGATCAGTCAGGCTCTGTTGGTGGGGAACTTCGAGGGCGCGGTGGACCTGTGCTTGAGTGACGGGCGTTTCGCAGAGGCCATCCTGCTGTCAATCAGCGGAGGGGAGGAGCTACTGAAGAAGACCCAGCAACGCTACCTCACCCGCCAGACCAACAGCGTCTCCATGGTAACCGCTTACATCTGTACATCATTCACTTGTGGAAACTTTCCTCTGTAACTGGTATTTATTTATTTATTGCATCATCATTTTTATAATTTTTTTTGCATCAGAATTATCTTTATCATTATTAGTTTAGTTGCTATTTTTATTATTATTTTGAGTATTATTACTACTATTATAATTATGTTATAATAAGTCATCTTGTTCATATAATTATTCATATTTTAATCATTATTATTGCTATTAGTTTTATTTGTTGTTATTATCATTATTATTTTGAGTATTACTACTATTATTATTATTAGTAATAGTAGTAATAAGATAATAATAATAACTATAATAATTATTATTAGTCATCTTGTTCATATTAATATGAATATTTTAGTAATTATAATTGTTATTGCTATCAATATTCTTTTTGTTGTTATTCTTTTTCTCATTATTCTTTTAATTATTATTATTGCCGTTATGTTTATTATTATTAGTGTTGTTATTAGCCGTTGTCGTATTATTATTATTATTTATTATAATATTTTAATGGTAAAGATAATAATAATTCTTGTTTTTATTTATTATAATTGAACTGAATGTGTGTTGATGAGTGCTTGTCGTCGTCAGCTGATCTCGTCAGTGGTGACGCAGAACTGGTGTAATATCGTCCAGAGCTGTGAGCTGGAGAACTGGAAGGAGGCGCTAGCGGCTCTGCTAACCTACGCTAACCCAGAGGAGTTCGCTTCTCTCTGCGGTGAGATCATGCCGAGAGTCGCCGCTCACATCAACGGCTCCCTGTCATTATGAGAAAACAAAAAACGAAGAAAAGTTATCATTCCTTCTGCAGTTATTAATGATATATACATATTTATACATACATATGTACACACGCATACACAAATAAACGTAGCATTCCTATACATGCACATGCTACCTGAATATCCTGTACATGCGAAACACGCACGTCTCTGTTTCTGCATCACTCTAAGCATATAACAGAGTGTGTGTTGTTTCGGAGTGATTGACAGGTGTGTGTGTGTGTGTTCAGATACTCTAGGAGCTCGTCTGGACGCTGAAGGCTCAGAGAAACATCGTCTGCAAGCCTGTCTGTGCTTCATCTGCTCCGGGAACATCGAGCGTCTGGTGGAGTGCTGGACGTCACAGAGAGACTGCTCGTCTCCGCTCGCGCTCGAGGTCACGGCACCATCACACACACACACACACATCATTCACATTTATTCACATCTGCTGCGTCCCAATTCGCCTACTTACACCGTGTCCTAACCAGACGCGATGCGCTAGGATTCCAGCGACAAATAATTTGTCTGTCCACACTAGACGCGACGCGACTGCGAGATGCGCCAATCAATCAAAACCCACAGCCAATCAGAGCAGCGTGTGGGCGGAGTCTTCCGGCGAGTGCACGGCACCAGAGAGTAATCTTGAGGCACTCGCAAGAAAATGGATAAATCGCTACTTAATCAAATTCACAAATATTACACCATTTAAACATTATTAAAAACACATAGGCTGAGTTACTAAAACAATATTTGTCAAAGAATACACTTGTTTGTTCACAGTTTGAACGTTCTTGTTTCCATTTGTTTAATTTCAAGATCTGAGGTGAATTATCCATTGTTGCTTTTACAGCTTCAAAGCTGGAGCACTAAATGATATTCAGAGTCACATGACACGCTTTTAACATTAATTATACCATGGTCTGGGTGAATACTCGATTCTGATTGGCTGCAGGGTGTCCATTATAAAGTGATAGAGGACACCTAGTAAAGGAGTATTAATTTATTTATTAATTTAAACAATGTAATAATTTAAGGCAGAAACAATGAGCTCATTGAAGTAATGAATACTTGCGTTGAGCGCGTGTGTGTGTGTGTGACGTCTGTGTTGTCGTGTGTGTGCAGGATCTGGTGGAGAAGGTGATGATCCTGCGGAGGTCGATCGAGCGTCTGCGTAACAGCGAGGTGTGTGTGCGAAGCTCAGCGCTGACGGAGAAACTCATCCAGTACTCCAGTATACTGGCGTCACAGGGCAGCTTGACCTCCGCGCTCAACTATCTGCCCGACGACTGCGACCAGGTACACACACACACTCGTATATGTAAACATATAGAAGCACTTCACACTTTATACACAAACTACAGCTTTCCTGTAGCTCAAACAAAAGGTCATGGGTTTGTTTCCCTGGGAAAACAAGAACTGATAAGAATGTAAATGTGTACCTTGAAATGCTTTGGATAAAAGCGTCTGCCAAATGCATAAATGTAATTCCATGAGCAGCTCATGAGAGTAAAAGCTGCTCCACACACACGCCATCTGCATCTGCTTGAGTTTGAGTCGCTTTAACGCAGAAAACACAGCAAACAAACAATCTTCCCATATTTGTAATGAGAAACGCGTATCATTTAGTGTAATGCACTAAACCACCACTGACAGTCACACACTAAAGCCTAGAAACCACTCAGAATACCCTACCGTTTGCAATAAAAGTGCGTTTCTTGTGCTTCATCTGTGTAGTAAGTGTTCTCTGTGTGTGTGTGTGTGTGTGTGTGTGTGTGTGTGTGTGTGTGTGTGTGTGCACTCTAGGTTGCTGTTGGGATGTTGAGAGACAGACTGTCACATGCGAAGGGCGAGACGCAGCAGAGACAACAACCGTCCACACCAGCAGGAGGCGCTACGAACACACACACTCCTCCAGCACACACACAGGTACAGACACACCCGTCCACACCAGCAAGAGGTGCTGCGAACACACACACACACACACACACACACACACACACACACACACACACACACACACACACGCTCCTCTAACACACACGCTCCTCCAGCACACACACACGCTTCTCCAGCACACACACACACACACACACACACACACACACACGCTCCTCTAACACACACGCTCCTCCAGCACACACACACGCTTCTCCAGCACACACACACTCCTCTAACATACATGCTCCTCCAGCACACACACACTCCTCTAACATACATGCTCCTCCAGCACACACGCTCCTCCAGCACACATGCTCCTCCAGCACACACACTCCTCCAGCACACACACGCTCCTCTAGCACACACACTCCTCCAGCACACACACACGCTTCTCCAGCACACACACACTCCTCTAACATACATGCTCCTCCAGCACACACACACACTCCTCTAACATACATGCTCCTCCAGCACACACACTCCTCCAGCACACACACGCTCCTCTAGCACACACACTCCCCCAGCACACACACTCCCCCAGCACACACACACACGGGTACAGTTCACTCCAGTACAGTACAGTACTCTGTCATCATCACGGTCTGTGGTTACGCTGTGCACGCAGTCTGCTGATGATCATCAGACACTGTTTGCTTTCCGATGGCCTGATGTGTGTGTTGTGAAAGACGGAGCTGGCATACAGTGTGTCTGCTGTTGTGAAAGGGCGTCTCGCTCTGATTTACAGTGGATGTTTTTGCGTCATCCTCGTGTTTGAGGTTTTTGTTGTCTTTCTTCGGGGAGTTCGTGCTGAAGCTGAATAAGGTTAATATAGTTTCACAACAGACTTTTAAATATCATTATGAAAACCTTGTTGTGTGAACATTCATACTTGAACTGGTTCAAAACACACCAGACAGTCTGTTAATAATAATAATGTTAGCATTCAGATACTGTTATAGATTTTATTTTTTATATGTTTCCGTTTTTATTTTCATTTTAGTTCAAGAATTAGTGCTTATAGTTAAATTAAATGAAAACAAGAAAGATTGCCTTAGCTGAAATAAAGTAATATTAGGTTAATGTAAATGTTTTTATGGTTTTAGTTAATAAAGCTATAATAACTGTCACGATTATTACTATATCAATGTGTCGCAGGATATGGAAATGACCTCATCATTATGATATTCAACCCCAAATTCAGAAAAGTTTTGTAAAACACTATAAAATCTGTGATTTGTTAATTGACTGAAACCTTTATTTCACTGACAAAAGTACAAATGAAAAATAAATCCGTGTGTTCACTGGCTAAATTAATTGCGTTTTGTAAATATAAGCAATTTTTGATTTTGATGCTGCAAAAGAGTCAGAATAAAAGTGATAAGATTATAGAATCTCCAAGTTAAACTCTTTTGAAACAGTCCACTATTAGTATAGTAGGTGAGCGCATCATGATCGGGTTAAAGGAGCACCTCAGTCTTTGCCAGCAAACACGGGTCAAGGCTCATCACTTTGTGCCAAATTTCATAAGAGATTTGTCAAATGATTAAAGATAATCATATTTCTCAATGAAAGATTGCAAAGTATTTAGGTCTTTCACCATCTAACATACATGATGTGTGACCCTGGACCACATAACCTGTCTCGAGTCGCACGGGTATATCTGAGGCAATAGCCAACGAGACACTGTATGGGTCAAAATTATAGATTTTTCTTTTATGCCAAAAATCATTAGGATATTCAGTAAAGATCATGTTCCATGAGGATATTTTGTAGATTTCCTACCGTAAATATATAAAACATGTATTTCTGTGAGTGAATGCTGCACAATCACCAACATAAATGTAGAACTTTTAAGGAGATTTTCTCAATGTTTCGATTTTTTTGCCAAATATCGTCCTATCCTAACAAACCACACATCAATGGGAAGCTGAATAAATAAGTTTTCCATTGGTTGTAAAAAGTTGACCCATGTGACTGGTTTTGTGGTCTTGTCCACATATTATCCCGAGAGTCCAGAGAAATCTCAGTCTGTGTAGGGCAAGGCAGGAGACCTGTTGTAGTGCATGACCTTTGACCCCTCAGATGGCATTGCAACAGAAACCATCATGCTACTGTGTTAAATACAGCCACATGTGCACAGGAGTACTTTGGAAAACCTTCGTCACTGAACAGTCTGACGCTGCATCAAGAAACGCGACTCGAACTTCTGTTATAGGAGAACGCTGTACGTTTGGTGAATGCTTGTATCACGTGAAAATTCCACTTGCAAAACTGCAACAATTAGTATCTTCAATTCCTGAAAGATTAAAAAGTGTAATGTGATGTGAGACATGCCTCAGTCCCTACTTTTGTTGTTGCATCCATCAAAATCAAAAAGAGTTATACTGAAAAATAGGTTCAAGGAATAAAGGTTCAAGAGAATTAATATTAACATTTTACAAAATGCCCTACTTTTCTGGAAATGGGGTTGAATTGCCCCACTATGTGTACATTACAATGAATGTCACCTACACTTGAGCCGATCAGGTTGAGTCTGTCGTCTCGTCTACTCTTTGGCCCCGTTTACACCTGGTGTTAAGATGCGCTTTGGTTGATCGGTTCACAAGTGGACGATGGAGTAAACGGGGTCTAGAATGTTTTGCTTCCACTTGCAGGGTTTCCGTGGGGCATTAAAAAGGATTAGAAGTCATTAAATGGATTTTGCGAAGATTAAGGCCTTAAATAGCATTAGAAAGCATTACATTTTAATCCTACAGGCATTAAAAATGTAGATATAGTTTTGAAGAAAATGTGATACTGTCAATTTATTTGAATATAGCCTTCATAATTAATAATTTTTGTTTCCAAACCACATTAATCGTGATAACTACAATTAATTTTGTATTTAATCATTTATAAGTGATATATAATTGTTCATGAAGGCTGGAAATGAAAAACACCTTATATTCAGGTGTGCATAATTATTAGGCAAGTTTTCTTTTACAGATAAAATAAGCCACAAACAAGATTTAACTCGGACTGAAAAGTCAAAAATGATTAAATCCCCATGAGAAGGATGCAATACTAATGCAATACTAGAGATTGCAGTTAAGGCATGACCATTGGACAGTGAAATACTCATTGGGTCAGCAGGGTCAGACAAAAACAGGTGGAGAAGAAATGACACATGTTAAAGGAACACTCCACCGTTTTTTGAAACAGGGCTTATTCACCTTCTTTCCTACATTTAGATAGGTGGGCAAATGCATTTTTGTCTCAGTGCATGCATTGTTTTAGTTTGACAGGGTCGGCGCTAGCTTAGCTTAGCATAATGAATGGAATCCTTTGTTGCCAGCTAGCATGTCCTGAGTAAAAGTGATATAAAAAATTAAAAAAAACCACCTAATTACTTCTTGTGGCCTGTGTATTCACAACAAGTACAAATAGCGATGCAGATTAACACTAGACGATTTCCTATGCAGATTTTGACTTGGGACTATATTAGGGGGAAGCACAGGTGAAGCACTGCTACTTGGGCGCAGAGATATCACGCCCAAGTAGCAGTGCTTCGCCTGTGCTTCCCCCTAATATAGTCCTTAATATATAAGTCAATATCTGCCTAGGAAATCGCCTAGTGTTAATCTGCATCACTATTTGTACTTGTTGTGAATACACAGGCCACAATAAGTAATTAGGTGTGTTTTTTAAATTTTTTATATCACTTTTACTCAGGACATGCTAGCTGGCAACAAAGGATTCCATTCATTGTGCTAAGCTAAGCTAGCGCCGACCCTGTCAAACTAAAACAATGCATGCACTGAGACAAAAATGCATTTGTCCACCTATCTAAATGTAGGAAAGAAAGTGAATAAGCCCTATTTCAAAAACGGTGGAGTGTTCCTTTAACTGCAAAAGAATGAAGAATTAAGAGTGAAACCATCAGGAACCCTTTAGTCTCCAGTGCCACCGTTTTCCAGAACTGCAACCTACCTGGAGTCTCCAGAAGAGCAAGGTGTCAGGGTCTCAGAGACTTAGGTTAGGTAAAGATGACCCCCACTTAATAAGAATCACAAGCTGAAGTGTAGTAAAACACATGGTTTTTGATAGGCTTTATAGACAGACAGATTGAGAGTGACTCTTGAAGGACCAGCACCACATCCTCTTCTCCCACTATGACAGTAAGTTTTGGGAGTTCATTTTTAGTCCATCTCTGCAAAACGGAGGGTAAATCTATGGACTTTTTCAGATCTTTCGATCCAATGGACAAAATAAGCTCACGCAATTGACTATATGAACGTGATCAGAGTCGACGGAAAAACACACGGAGAGCATCAGCTTTCATTTCTGCTCTGACAGATGCAAGACCAGCCGAACGCTGTGTGTGTGTGTGTGTGTGTGTGTGTGTGTGTGTGTGTGTGTGTGTGTGTGTGTGTGTGTGTGTGAGAGAGATCAGGAAATGCTGAGAGAACATTGTGCTTGGTACGCTTTTCCTCTTCAAACTAAACTTGGGTCTCCAGCCGACAAAGTTTAAATCGCGTCTGGCTAGTGCGCTTCCCGTAATGTTCACGCATCGGGGTCAGTAGGCGGAGAGTAGGGGTCTTCTGTGGCTGCTCGAGCACATGAGCATTTACACTACGGAAGTCTGGAAGTGGTTGAAAGTGAACAAGCTCAAAACATACTAAACCCCGTTTACTCTTGTATTTAGCATCGTCCACCTGTGATCCGATCAACCAAAGCGCATCTTAACACCAGGTGTAAACAGGACATGAGGCCTAATCCTGCCTTAATCGAAGCCCTGTCTGTGAAACCATGTTTTAATGACCCGTTTTCAGTGGCAATCCACTGTTACGATGCAAATATAAACGTGATGGAGCAAAATGATGGCCGTTCACAGAGAATGCCCGTTTTTATGAATAGCCATTACATAGTATTTGCATTGTTTTCATGTAAACGCGGTGTTATAAATGTGCGGTGCTCTACTTAAAACAGGATCTACTTTTAAAAGACACATCTCTACAAAAATACATGTGGCGTCAGATATAACCTGTGCCGTTGTTCATATTGACATCTGACTGACACACTTTAAAAGGTCTAAACTCACATTTTGGACACAATTCAATAAATTACAATAATGCTGTCTCCATAACTGCAATATTTTCTTAGAGACATCCTCTAAAGTGCATGGAAGAGATATTCTGCCAGTAATATTGTTATTCAACAGCTTCACAGCCACAGAACCAGCCCTCAGAGTTTGCTTATTTTAATTACAGAGGAAACGGATAGCATACGTGCTTAGTATGTTTCTTATACTCAAGTTTTTTTAATGCAAGTCTAATATTAATATTTTACTTCATTTCATCTTTACTGTTTCTCAGTTACCAATAACAACACTGGGAGTAATAATAAGTTGCTCTAACTTGCACCTCGTTCCTCGTGTGTTTGCTTCATCGCGGTTGCTCAGACTGTTGCATAAGCTTGACCTGTAATGCAATAGTTATTCAGGCATGTGTTGTAATGTGTGTCCTGCGCAGGGGTCGTACCCGTCCACACTCCCTCCGCAGACGATGCCCCGTCTCTTCAACCCTCAGACTGATTCTGCTGGAGCGCCACGGCCCAGCCTGAGACCACAATACCCACAATACCCTGCAACAGCTCCAGGTAACCACATCAGCTTCATAACAGATCCTAACAACCGTTTCACACCGTATTTTATCCGGTGTGCATGTGAAAGCACACTTTTGATGGACAAAATAAATATGATTTCACACAAAAAGTGCCCAAAATGCACAGAATAAGCATGTCTAGTGTGTTTTAACTAGAACTGGAGTATTCAAGATTCAAAAATATTTATAGAAGATTTACCCATTTCAATTTGTTTTTAATTATTCAGTTTGGGTGAAAGTATGGTGTTTTATATAAAAAGAAAAACTAAAGTAAACTAGCCAGAAAATATGATGTAGAACACAGACAGGTGAATAGACTTGCACTAGCCAAATCAAACTCGAGTGTGTGTGAATTTTATCTGTCTTGTGAACATATCGAAGTGACTGAAACGACAAGATCGGAGCTGTTTTCTTGGTTGTTTTTGTTTTTTACTATTTTACATGTACGTGTTGTACACCTCGCCATCTTAACAAACTGAATGACCACCTTCTAAAAACCACACACGTTATAAGCGACTCAAACTCGAGTGCTTTCAGAGTGAGCCGCGTTTACTGAGCCGTACGTCACTGACAAGCTGCACATAACAAATAAATATCGTGATTTTCAAAATCGTGATGAGCCAAATCGGTTTAAGCGCGATTAATCGTGCAGCCCTATTTATAATGCATCCTAAAAATTGAAATAATGAAGAAGAAAAAAGTTCTTACTGACCCTCAAAGTTTTGTACTCTTAGCAGAGTCTTAAGGTCCTTGCACACCGAGTCCGAGACTTTCGTATTCGTCATTCAATGGCTCTGATTGTCAAACGCCTCTCAAAATGCTTTCCTAGGGATGCAAAAAACGCAAAAAATCAAACCCGATATGGATTTTTTTTATGACGGACGAAAGTTTCGGAGGCAGTGTGGTAACGTGATTGACACAACGTGAGGTTGTATTTATTTTTTATTCAATGAGAATTTCGGACTCTGTGCAAGGACCTTTACACATCGACCCCAAAAACACTCTAGTACGGCCATTCCCACTAGTGGCCCGTGAGGGTACTGCAGGTGGTCCGTGGAAAGGCAAAATAAAATATTTTTTTACCTTCATTTTACCAGGAAATTCCCATAAAAAAAGTAAAAAGAATATGTAGGCCTATATTGATATAAAATTTTAATTAAATTGTCAAGTTATTGTGTGATTACTAAAATAGGCTAGTGGCGCTCGGCCGTGACGTTCAAGTTCAGTGCCGTTAGAACCACAACATGGATCGGTGGATAGCAACAGGTTCTCTGAAGAGAAAAGGGCAGAGGCAGATTCTCATCATCACATCACACGCATAGCCTTTACATGCAGTTTATTTGAAACGAAATGTTTATAAATGGAATGAATAAGGCCTTTTATTATTTTAATTTCCAGTTAGTTTCTTGATCTCGAGTTTCTGAAATGTTTTGCAGATGTGCTGTTAAGTGGACAAACTCAAGCCTACTTTTTGAGGACTTGTAAATCTCTGAAGATTAATAATCCCCTAAAATCGCCAAAGGTTTTGAAATGTTGACTATATACAAGTGTTCTTATTACTGTATAGATTTCATACTCCATTGCTATGGAAATAAGCCTGTTGTTCAAATGAACCTGATTATGCCCTCGGGCGCTTGAGTAAATAAATAAATAAATTAAATATGTGGCAGCCGTTGTGTGCAGTAAACTTTCTTTTAGCAAGCCTGTTGTACTGATGTGATGACCAGTTATAGTGTTAGTGCTAGTAAGCCTATTTAGAGGTGCGGATTAATTCAGGTAGGACTGTGTGTAGACATGTTTTATTATGTGTATTATGAGGTGGTCCGTGAAAATTCTTGATTACAAATAGTGGTCCACACACATAAAAAGTTTGAAAACCCCTGCTCTAGTAAATGTTTCCTCCTCCAGGTTTCCCTCAGTCTCAGCCGTTCCCTCAGTCCGGGTCTCTCGGTGGCCCTTTGGGCTTCATGTCCGGCCCGTCGATGCCCTCCTCCAGCCTGACGGATCCTTCAGTGCCGCCCGCGTCTCCGCCGGGACCCCTGGTTTCTCCATCGGGACCCATGATGTCTCCTCCACCCGCTCCAGGGTTCATATCTCCCACCTCTCTGCCAGGCGGCCCGATGCCCTTCTTCCCAGGCCCTCCACACACACAGGGGCCTCCACACACACACACACCTGCCAGCGGTGTGTATACGCCTCTCGGAGCCGGTTATCCTCAGGGTGGACCCGGCGCTCCAGGAGCGAAGAGCTTCATCGGCACCAGCCTCCCACCTCCACCCACAGGTACGTGCTGAACCCTTCAACAGTTTGGAATGATTAAAGGGATAGTTCACCCAAAAATGAAAATTAGCCCATGATTTACTCCCCCTCAAGTCATCCTAGGTGTATATGACATTCTTCTTTCAGACGAATACAATCAGAGTTATATTAAAAAATGTCCTGGCTCTTCCAAGCTTTATAATGGCAGTGAATGGCCGGATATTTTTCATCTATCCATGATGAAAGTGCATCAGTCCATCATAAAAGTGCATCAGTCCATCATAAAAGTGCATCAGTCCATCATAAAAGTGCATCGATCCATCATAAAAGTGCATCAGTCCATCATAAAAGTGCATCTATCCATCATAAAAGTGCATCAGTCCATCATAAAAGTGCATCTATCCATCATAAAAGTGCATCTATCCATCATAATATGCTCCACACGGCTCCGGGGGCCTTTAATAAAGGCCTAAAGATAGATAGATAGATAGATAGATAGATAGATAGATGGAATAAAGTCCATTTATGGCCACTTTCCGGCTAAAGCCAAGCCTTTCGAGTTCTCTCTCCTAAACACAGAAAGAGGGACCCTTTCTAGGCTGCTTTCCTAGAAACACACTCACATACATAGTGTACATTAAAACAGAGATGTGCAGAGAAGCAAGAACTGCTCTCCACTCCGACCCCTGGAGCCTCGAAGACCAAAGAGGGAGAAAACACGGTGAAACAGAGACGGCTGATGAGATTTATCTTGCAATAACTATACGGTATTTATTTAAACCATTTTATAACACACCTCTCCATGACCACATTTAAATAAAATACTAACAGTTTCACTTTTCTTCCGTCCAGTAATAATTTGGCAAACAAATGCCACACAGAATGTGTTTTCATTCCATCGTTTTTAATGTAAACTCCGGCCCAGACGTGACTGACCGTTGCGCTCGCATCTCGCTTCCGTAGTTTAGCAGAGTGTCGTGTATTACGTGGCTTTCTAAAGCGCGGTGCTCAAGTTAAAATAACGTTTAAAAGCGCGTCTCTCACGTTTCTAACCACATCCGTACAGGAACATGCAGAACCCGTCGCGAGTGTGGGGCGATTCAGATGTTGTTGTGTGTTTGAAAGAAGTCTCTTCAGGAAGAGCATACATAAATGATTTACTCACCATCATGTTCGATGATGATGATGATGATTAAAAAAGGCACCAGCTGAACTCCTTTTGTTTGAGGAAGGAAGTTGCACAGGTTTGGGGAGAATAACCGATCACAGAAATCACAGAATTGTGAATTTTGTTTTTTGGGAGTTGAAAACTCCTCTGGAGTGACTCTGAAATATTGATCCTGCTGTTTGATTTCCAGGATATTTCCCATGGCTGACTTACCAGACAGAAGAGGAAGGTGTGTGTGTGTGTGTGTGTGTGTGTGTGTGTGTGTGTGTGTGTGTGTGTGTGTGTGTGTGTGTGTGTGTGTGTGTGTGTGTGTGTGTGTGTGTGTGTGTGTGTGTGTGTGTGTGTGTGTGTGTGTGTGTGTGTGTGTGTGTGTGTGTGTGTGTGTGTGTGTGTGTGTGCGCGCGCGCGCGCGTGTGTTATATAAGCTTCAGAACAGTGATAGTTGTGTGTGTGTGTGTTTATAAGCTTCAGAACAGAGACATTGTGTTTGTTTATAAGCTTCAGAACTGTGTGTGTGTGTGTGTGTGTGTGTGTGTGTGTGTGTGTGTGTGTGTGTGTGTGTAAGCTTCAGAACAGAGCATTGTGTGTGTATTCCAGTGCTTCATAGGGACAGCAACAGTCCAAACAGGCCATCCTCGATCTCGGCTCGTCTAATACTTAATGCTGACTGATGATGAGTTGTGTGTCAGAATAATAATAACAGCACACTGATCGTGTTGAGCTTCCCGTGTGATCTCCTGGAGGCTCATGGGTAATCATGTTTGTGGGGCTTCTGAAGGCTGTTTGCTAGTTTGCTGTGTGAGTTTTGCATTCGGATGATATAATCTGACAGATTAAGAGGAAGGAGAGTTAATAATACTGTTCAAAGTTTGGGGTCTGTATTTTTATTCATCAAACATGCATTTATTTGCTCAAAAATACTGTGTAAAATAGTGAAATATTATTATAATGTAAATCAGATTATAATGTAAATCAGATTCTATGTGAATATACAGTAAAGTGTAATTTATTCCTGTGATCAAAGCTGAATTTTCAGCATCATTACTCCAGTCTTCAGTGTCACATGATCCTCCAGAAATCATTCTAATATGATGATTTGATGCTCAAGAAACATTTATGATTATTATCAATGTTGAAAACAGTTTTAATGCATCCTTGTTGAATCTTCCTGACCCCTAAACCTTCAGACGGTAGCGTCAATCAGGCAGAAACAGAATCACTCTTAGAAATGAGAGTGAATATCAGATCATCCATTAGCGTTTCACACCCGACAAACTCCTGTATGTCAGAAGTGAAGCTTGATGAAGTGTGTCTGTGGCTCTTCCTGTGCTATAAAGGAGAAGTAGTCGACGCCATGACATTCACACATTTATAAGTGTGACTTTAGTGTCCGGATGAGTTTTGGTGCTGCTTTATTAATGCATGCATTATTATTATTTACATGCATGTTTTGGTGACTGTGACTCTTCTCTCTTCAGCGGCTCATGACGGGTGGAACGACCCTCCGGCCGTACGCTCAGGACAACGCAAGAAAAAGGTATTTACTTGCATAATGATGTCAATACCGATTATAATGTATTTAATGGGAAACAATATGATGAGTCCCAACCAAGCTTCTCTCTTGAATCCGACACTAAAGAGACTGCAGTTCATCCACTGGCCACTAGAGGCCGGCTGCAGAAGAGACTCAGTCCCATAGACACGCATGTTAAAATGCCCAACTTTACAGCAGAAAAACACATGTTTACAGTCTGGTGCTAAAAGTGGTTTTGGTCTATATCGCTAATGTTGCCCTTCATGACGACTGTGAGGGGGGTGCTATTTTTTATAACTCATCCGTTTAGATTATATTAAGCCTTAAAGTTGTGCATAATTAAGGGCGTGGCCACTTGAGTGACAGGTGGATTGCTGCTGATGTCATTACTAGCCGTTTGTCTGCTGTGTGTTAGCATCACGTCACAGCTAATCCGCCTCGCTGCACATTGTCGTTTATCCGGGAGTGACACACTAACAAGATGGCGACGGCCGGCTCCGCCCACTTTGGGCTTCAAAAACGCTCTTCAGAAACACTACGAGTGACGTCACACACACTACGCACATATGTTTTTACAGTCTATGGTTTATATAGTGTGTGTGTGTGTGTTGTTCAGCTGCCAGAGAACTACACTCCTCCTGCTCCGATCACAGCGCCGGTGATGGGCTTCCCAACGGAGAATCCTGTGCAACAGGACCGAGTCCAGGTCCCTCCCGGAGCCCCTCAGGAGCCGAACATACAGGTCAGAGGTCATCGTGTTAGAGTCGGATCGGATGTGCTAGTGTGATCTAAGGCTGTCAAAATGGCTGAAAAGATAAATTTGAATTTCTTTCTTAAATATTAGCAAAATTCAAATTATATTTGAATTCTGAAGGCAAAAAGTGCTGTATCGTCTCCAATGCCCACAAGAGGGCGCAATAAGCAAATTTAAACCAAATCAAGCGTCACATCTTTAATTGAAATGAAATGACATTTACTTTTTAAAGGGCATTAACTTTTGAAACAATTGTACTTAAATAAACCATTTCTCGCCATTTTTCAAATGCACAATGGCGCCGCGCCGTAAACTGGATGAGCTAACACAAACACACCGCGTCAGTGACGTCATCATGTCTCGCGTCTTCTGACACACTAAAAATTCAAAAATGCACAGTTTTTGCATTCGAATGTGCATGAAAAATTAGAGAATACTTCATTTGATTTTTGTTAATTAAATAAATGTACTATATTTTAGTTTGATAATTTTTTTTTATAAAAAAAAAATGTATTTTTAGGGAATTTTTTTATACTAAATTATATTTACGCTGCATTTATAATCCATTTATTCACTTAATAAATGATAAGCTAACCTAAAAAAAGCCGCGTCAATTGCATCATCATCGTGTTTCGCGCGCCTCTCGACACAACACAACTTTTAATGCACGGTTTTTGCATTCGGATGTGCAGTTTTTTATTTTATTTGACGAATATTTGAATTCAGTGCCAGCCCCAGTCCTGTGATCCGAGTGCCTGATTGTGCCCGTGTGTGTTCTAGTCTTTACAGCAGCTTCCTGCGGTGCGAGTGGGACAGAAGGAGATCCCCCCCGAACACATGATCATCAAGACCACCTTCAGTAGTTTAGTTCAGCGCTGTCAGCTGGCCGCCGCAGACCCGGTAACACACACACACACACACACACACACACACAGCATAACTCTAATCTGATTGGCAGGCTTTATACAACCTTCTGCAATCAGTCACAGGTTTATAACCTGTCCACAAACTAACTAACTATTTGGTCGATACAATCAGATAAACGGAGCTTCAGTGCAGCAGAAGAGACGTCTGTAAGAAACATTAGGAAATCTTAATTACTCCAAACTTGTGAGCGGTTGTGTATTAGTGTACAAACACAAATGGTGCAAAGAGAGTAAAAAAATAAATAAAAATTGTACATAAGATCTTATTATTATGTCCTGTATACAGAATGAATATCCAAATTATTGATTTGAGAAGGTGAAAAATTAATAACATTCTCAAGCGTATTATATATAAGATAAAAAAAATACATTATTATTGTTACTACCTTCATAATCACATTAATCCCCCCCAAAAAGATGTGCATGTGATTAGAAGACAACAGCTCATAACTCTAATCTGATTGGCTGGCTTTATACAACCTTCTGGAATCAGTGCACAGGTTTATTCCTGTCCACCTTGAAACTAAGTATTTGGTCGATACAATCTCTTGTAATAAAATATTTTGTAATCTTTTATCATGACATTGCAGCACAACTGTTTTCTGAAATGTTTATCATATAGTCATAAATCCTCATATTAGAGTGATTTGTGAAGGATCATGTGACACTGAAGACTGGAGTAATGATGCTGAACGTTCAGCTTTGATCACAGGAATAAATTACACTTTACTGTATATTCACATAGAAAACGGATGATTTACATTACAATAATATTTCACTATTTTACTGTATTTTTGAGCAAATAAACAGAGATTTAGTGCTGTAAAAAACATTAGGAAATCCTCCGAACTGTTGAGCGGGAGTGTAGATGGTACAAACACAAAGCCTTTAAACAAAAAAAGTTGTACATAAGATCTTATTATTATGTCCTGTATACAGAATTAATATCCAAATTATTGATTTGAAAAGGTGAAAAATTACATTCTCAAACGTATCATATATAAAGATATTCATTATTATTGTCACTACCATCATAATCACATTAATCCCAGAAAAAAGTTGTGCATGTGATGAGATGACGAGCTCGTACGTCTCTTCCTGTGGAGTGGGAGGATTGTTCACCACAAGAAGCTGCAAGTGCATTTGATTTGATTTAAAATTTCTTATATTAACTTTCCTTCCAGCAAACGAAGCGCAAACTTGACGACGCCTCCAAACGCCTGGAGAGTCTGTACGACAAACTGCGGGATCAAGCGGTGAGTTGAAGACGTTTACTCCCGTCTGATGATCAGGGTTCATTACAAGCTGCTTAAAGTGCTGGAATTTGATGTTTTGAAAGGGTCAAAATTATTGATTTTTCTTTTATGCCAAAAATCATGAGGATTTTAAGTAAAGATCATGTTCCATGAAGATATTTAGTAAATTTCCTAGCGTAAATATATAAAACATGTATTTCTGTGAGTGAATGCTGCACAATCACCAACATAAATGTAGAACTTTAAAGGAGATTTTCTCAATGTTTCGATTTTCACGTCACATATGTGAAATTAGTGTTTAATTTTGTCGATAAACAATCTTTTCACACAAAATCAAAGCTGCAGCTCGTCTGATATATATATATATATATATAGAGGCATCTCGCATGGCTATGAGTGTGATATTGCTCATATAAATATCTAAGTATATGATACAGCTTTCATTTTTCAGATCAATCATATTTCATGGGAGAAACAAATCAGTTTGAATAAAAGAAAGCGATATCTTTGTCATAGTGTCCTTTCTTTTTTTTTCTTTCTTTTTCTTTTATTGAAGCTTTTTGACATTTGCAGGGTTTGACACATCCGAGCTAATGCAAATTGCCCAGGTACAAAATATACATTAACATACATTATTACCAAATACATCATTACAGAAAAAGAGAAAAACATAAATAAATAAAAAATTATAAATAATAAAAATAAATAAATTTACATCACCGTTGGATTGTTATTCAGTCCTTCCACGCCAGGTTCTGTAGACCCAGCGTTAATAGGTGTCTCTCTCCAGCCCCAAGATAGGTAAAGAAGGGGTCTCCCATACTTTATAGAGTTTAAAAGGTTTGTCTTTTAATGCAGTTGAAAAAGCTTGATATGGAATAAGACCTTTTGATTGTGTTGATCCACTGTGCTATTGATGGGACTTGTTCTGTTATCCAGCATAGAAGTGTGCACTTGTGGGCACAGTGGAGTAAGATTTGAAGATTGTGGGTCCCCTGGAATCTGGACGGGAGTTCCTGGTTCATGCCAAGCAAACAAGTCATTGGTCCTATTTGTAATGAGCAACAAAATATGTTCTCTAGTTCCTTTAGGACTCCCTCCAGAAACAGTGGATGAGGGATCCTTCTAGACTTTTACATTTATTGCAGAGGTTGGAGAGTTTTGGGTTTACTGTATGTCTTCGGGCAGGAGTCACATGCAGACGATGAACCATTTTAAACTGCATTTCCCAGGCGGAGTTATTGGCAAGATAGGAAGGCATATAGTGTCCTTTCAATGGTTTACAGATATATTATTAATAAACCCTGGTTGAGTCTCTAAGGTTTCCAAGTATAAATAAGTGTGATCTCTGATTTTAGTCCTTAAAAACCAAAATCTAGTGCTTGAAAAGTCTTTGAATTTCATTTGACAGTGTCTGTATGCACCCTGGTTTCACTCTTAAACTGGTGTTTTGTGTCGCCCCCGTCAGCTTTCTCCCAGCATCCTCGGCGGCCTGCACGAGATCAGCCGCTGTGTCGGAGAGCGCAACTATCTGCAGGGTCTGGAGGTTCACACACGGGTCGTGAGCAGCAGCAACTTCAGCGAGATCTCGGCGTTCATGCCCGTCCTCAAGGTGCTCATGACCATCGGCAACAAGCTGGCCGTGTGACGCTCTCTCTCTCTCTCTCTCTCTCTCTCTCTCTCTCTCTCTCTCTCTCGCACACTGAACTCAGAACCAATCCAGCGCTAATATCCCACGCTGGTGTTCTTCTCGTGCGTTTGCTGTTCGCTTTCCTCCTCATTCATCCAACACAAGCAGAACGACTGTTCGGAAGACCATTATTGCGTGATGTGTGTGAATTGAATGCAACGGTTTGTCTAAAAACGAGCGGAAACGAATTGCATTGAATTCAATGCGAGACTTTTAAAGAATGTGCAGAAAATAAAGCCTTAATACACGAGCAGAATGAATTTGTACAAACTGTTGCATTCGATTCAGTTTGAGAACGTGCTATTGTGCGTAAAACCATTATTGCGTAACGTGTGTTGAGTTGTGAATGCAAGTTTGTCTAAGAACGACTGTAATACATGAGCGTGAATCATTTGTAAAATCATTGTGGCTTTGGATTCAGTGTGGAGAAACACGAACCGAACGATTCGAGCACAGTTGGTTCTGTTGGCGTGTCATGAACGAGGCGCGCCGGGTTTCATTATTACCGATCTGATGCTGTCTGTAGTTTAGTCGACGTTAGAGGACAAGGGTGATTTACTGACTGATTGAGGAATTGTGGGGATGATTTTCTTGTGTGTGAAGGAGGGTGGTTTTATATTTGCACTTGACGCTTGATCTGCACTGCTGTTTCTCCTCCAAACACTCCTGTAGAAAAGTGTGACGCTTCTCCTGACGGGACCGAGTTCTGCTCGGATCTGGACGCTTATAGAGATGGGAACGTGTGAATCTGTCAAAAACACGTCCGGGTCAAAATCAAAGAAGGAAATTATGGCATTCTCATTACTCATTCACTTTTTACTTTTGCATATTTTTTGTAATTCCCCCCAAAAAACACATTTTTTTTATGCAGCTTAAATGATGTGCAACATGCATATGATGTATAAATACTTTTGTTTATTTGCGAATGAGAAATGCATTGAAATTGAATATTAATTGTTCTAAAAATAATTGTATAATTTATAAATATATGTAATTTCTCCTGGTTTTTGACGTGGACGTGTTCTTGACTGAGTCTTAAATCTCTACGATAACTGCAAAGAAACTGAATGCAAAGAAACAGTTAATCTGATAAACTAGTTCATCTTTTTATGCGTTTATGAATGTCAGTGTTCTGTGTCTGAAACCGATTCATCCTGAGGTCATTAATGAAGCTTGAAAACACTTGAAGAAAAATAAAATACAGGACTTTCATAAATGATCGGTGTCTCTGTTTTTCTTTTCTTCTTAATGTCCACAGCTTGACCTTTACAACTAATAATGGGCAATTATTAAACAATATCAGCATTCTTCAGAATAATGTTCACTTGTTTTAGTGTTGAAACCAACTATCAACACCTGAGCTTGATCTGGTGCAGGAAAGGCAGATTAAATCATATTAAAATCAACTAATAATTTCACACATTAATAATTGTGCTCAGTAAAGACGATCTCTGTTGAGATGAGGATTAAATCAAGTCATTTTCTGCATTTGCAGTTCTCAGTATTTCTGTTTTCTCCTGTAGAGGGCGAGAAAGAAGCATTTTCCAATTCATTACATCACGTAAAACATGTTTAATAGCCTATTTCTCTTTATTAAAAACCCAAATATACTTCATTATACATCAAGTCAAGTCCACATTTATTTCTATAGCACATTCAAAAGCAACAGAGTTGCAACAAAGTGCTGTTCAATAAAACATTGAGCATATAAAAAGAAAGCATGCAGCAGACAAAATATAAACACATTAAATAAAACACAGTTATTATTAAAAAAAAAAGTCTGTAATCGATAGACTTTAAAAAAAATCCTTTATCATGAACCAGTGCATCTTATTAATCAATAAAGTATTAATAGACTATTTTAGACCAAATTATTAAATGTATCAAATGCTATTTTATTATTATTTTTGCTTATATGACGTATCGTCTTTTCTGAGGGATTAACTGCACTATCGCTCATGGAGAACTCCGTAAACACATCAGAAAGTTGATTACGAGTGTTTCCGGTGGGTTTAACTGGGTGTGTCACACACACACACACACACACACACACACACAAAGGCGTGAGAGTCTGAAAGAATGTGACCGGTTTGAAACCGCAAAGTGAGCCGTTCATGAACATCATGTCTCATTTCAGCGCTGCATTGAACATTCGAGAACAGCTCGCTGATTGGTCCGCCGGTGTCACACGGCGATGCTGATTGGCTGACGTTGATCTGCTGTTGAAATTCCCGGGATGTTGTGAACGCTGTGACGCAGCACCGCAAATGACCGGGAATAACACACTATACTGTGTGTGTCTGATCAAATGTGGGTATTGACACAACGCCACATGACATTAATAAAACAGGTTATATTTAGTAATGGCATTTTTAGCTTTATAACAGCTTTCTGTTCCTTACATCGTTTAAATAAATAAAAAAACGTAATTATTAGTTAAAATATGATTCTGAATATGAATATGAGTGCCAGAACGGTTTCTGTTTAACTAAGACCTGCATACATTGCACTTCCAGACTGAACTTTCCAGTGAACGAGACGAGTTCAGACTCGCAGGACTAATTATGACCTGTGAAAATAATGCAGTGTAAAGATATCATCATGTCAAAGGACGGATTAAACATATGAACCTGATTTGGACATTTCTCACCGAGTAATGAATGTGAACTTTGCTCCTATATTTCCATCCAGTTTATTTACATTCCTTTTTATTTTTCTTCATTGTGTTATAATTAAACATTCAAGAAAAACTGCTAAAAGAATGTCCCCAAAAAACCCAGTTGATTAGGAAATGAAGTGCACGTGTGTCAGAAAGTTGAGAAGCTCTTTGCTTGAGACTTTATTTCCAGTAATAGATTAAGAAACAAGAGTCTATTCACTATTACAGGCTGTTATCACAAAACAAGAACATCATATTAGTTTTAAGAGCCGACGGCTTCTCTTCCAAACAGCATGAGAAATATCACAACCGCTCGAGTCACGAGAGTCCGAGTGAGAATAAGGCGATCTGTCCTGTGAGAGGAACAGTGAGCGTCTTCAGTCACTGTAAAGTCTGTAAGGAATTACAATCCAAATCGTTTTTTTTAAAGTTGCCAAACTATTTAACTACGTGCAACTTGTCAAAGGAAAAATCGAAAAACATGGAAAAATAGCATTGAAAAATCTCTGAAAATACATTATGTTTGATTAAACACACATCACGGTTTCGGCATGCATGCAAACAAACGCTTTTGGCAGTCTGGACAATAACACCAGCAGAGCCTGTATTATCATTATTATCATTACTGTAAGTGTGTCATAAGATCTGTATCCATATGCAATAGAAAAAGAGTTCTGTATTAATACAGCATGCTTTACATTAACGCTCCAGATGTATTTTTAGAAGATGAAAACGTTAACGTAGGAACAGATCTGGATGATGTTGCACAGTTAATTAACAATACAAAACCAAACTATACATTTTACAGTACAAGAATCAACACGCTCAATCATTGTCACGCATTCGCTCCGGCTTCTGGATTCTCCGTCAATGTCTTAACATGAAATTATACGCAACGTCACTCACAGCAAGTGAGCTGATCTCGATCCGAAAAACAAAACTAAACAAAAACAAAAAAAAGGACTTACACACCGTTTCTGTGCCGAGGTCAAACACTTAGAAATCAAGCATCATTAATAATAACAGATTTCCAACATTTCTCCAAAAACATGGACAATTTGTGCAAGTATGGCAACAAAACAGTTTGGCAATATTAAATTATTAAATACGATCGCTTGATTCGTTAAGGTGCAGCTGATGTTAAATATTAAATAGATTTAATTTCTCCCAAATTGCACAGCTAGATTTGGTAAGACGCCAGGGTGACGGGGGTCTGTGTTTCGCTCCTGCGTTTGAGTAAAACTGGCACGTCAGCTACTGAAGCTCGGACTGGGGTGTCAAAAACATCGACAAGCCGGAAACTAAATCTGAATAAGCGCTACACAAACAGCTCGGATCCCCCCCGCGTTAAAGCTTCACAGGCTAGACTGGGATAAAGAACATTTTGTCATCTGGAACTTAAAGCAGAAGCTTCAACACTGTCGTCGAAAACTCCCCGTCACTGGAAGGACCGATTGTCCTCCTTGTTTATTTTCCGGCTGGCAAGTTCGTTTGGGATTGAGGGATGATGGGATTTGAAAGGTTAGCCGCTCCTGTGACTCCCGTCTCCGGTTCGCTGGACTCGGGCGTTCACGGCGTCCCGGGACACGCGCTTCGGGTCGCTCGCCAGGCCCAGGAAACACATCAGGTCGATGAAGCACGTGGTGAGGTTGAGCTTCCAGCCGTACTCGCTGGTGGCGTAGTCGAAGGGGAACGTGTGGTGGTAGTTATGGAAGCCTTCACCTGAGGAATGAAACCCATCAAACTCATTAATATGCAAATCTAAGAGCAGCCGAACTAGACTTTCCAATGCACAAATGCCCCTGTGTGAGTTTGTGTCTCATATTTATATCATGATATAGTTGAGCAATATCGCACGAGTGCAAATGGTGATATTGATTTTATACAACAGTTCAATAGATGAGTTAATATTGTGTCATTTTAGACATGATATTGTTCTCCAAGTGAAATATTACCAATAAATCCAGAGCAGAAGTGTTGTGCGTCTTCGAATTTCGTGTCTGAATGAATCAGTGTTTTAAAGCAAATCAATCGGGTGAACCAATGATTCAATGACTCATTCATAAAGAGAGCTATTTATTTCATTCCTGAATGAATCAGCCGTTTGAACGAATCAATCGGGTGAACCAATGATTCAATGACTCATTCATAAAGAGAGCTATTTACTTCATTCCTGAATGAATCAGCCGTTTGAACGAATCAATCGGGTGAACCAATGATTCAATGACTCATTCATAAAAAGAGCCATTTACTGCATTCCTGAATGAATCAGCCGTTTGATCGAATCAAATGAATGATTCAATGACTCGCTCGTTTAGACCGTTAACGCCACATACTGGCAGTTTTAGTTTCTTATTTAGAGTATCAAATATAAGAAATTATATTAGATGTATTTTTTTTATATTTAATCCATGATAGATTTTCATGACAATTCGGCACATTTTCTTTCACAATTATCATTATGATCAACATTTTATTACAGTTTGTTTCGAGTTTCAGCTCGTGTGAACTGTGGGAGTGTGTGTGCGAGACGTACCGATGGCACTGAAGGTGACGAATCTGTTCTCCCGGGGGTTGATGGTGCTGTCGTAGGGCCGGTTCCCCCACATGTGTGCGGCGCTGTTGACCAGCCAGGTGGAGTTCAGCACGAGTGTGTATCTGAGGACGGCAGGAATGAAATACGCCACCCACAGCGACTCGCCCCACAGGAACCAGGGCACGAACATCGGGAAGAAGAAGCACATCAGCAGCACAGACGGCTTGTAGTACCTGAGAATCACAAGAGTTCAAGCAAACTTAGTTAAACGTGCATCTTTAGGAGGATCTGTTGACAGAAATGCAATATCATAAACATATCTCTGTTTTCAGTGGCGTACATAATGAACAGTTATGTTTTTATTAGCTTAGAATGAGCCATTTCTCTCTACACACACCGTTTCTAAACTAGCTAAAGTCAGCGAATAAAACAATGAACAGGTAACAATAATATTCACATTGTTTTACTAAGTAAATATAATTTTTTACTTAATCTTTGTAAAGAAACCTCATTGTTTAACTGGCTACTCTCTGCTGTGTCAGACGACGACATCACTTCCTGTCGGCCACCGTAACTTCTGTTGGGTGCAGTTCACAACCTCACCACTAGATGCCGCTAGAAATCACACACTGCACCTTTAAGTGGCCAATTAGTGGGCGGTTTGATTTCAGACTTGCCTCCGCTGAAACATGACGACCTTATCGGCCTTCAGGTCGGTGATCTCCAGCTTGCGTCCCTTCTCGATGACGTCAGGGTGTTTACGGACCAGAAGCCAGCCGATGTGAGAGAAGAAAAACCCGCGCACGGCGTTGTGAGGGTCGGCGTCCGTCTCGGAGTACTTGTGGTGAACGCGATGATCACGTGACCATTCGTAGATGTCATTCTACAGTGGAGAGAGCGGATTAAGAGGCATTTCTACACTCAGCACAGAAATTACACACTACTGTAATACGACTTCCTTCAAATCTAACAGTTAATGCACAAATAATAACCTTTATATGGCGGTATTAATCATGTTTGATCTCAGACTTACATTTGTGCCATTTCAGAGTTTGCTTCACTTTACTACAGTTTCCATATGTTAGAATAATCAACATTTGAAGTGGATTAAAACCTTTCATCAAAGTTATACATGAATTTTGAACAATACCTGTTCTTGTCTTTTTTAATCCACTTCAAATGTTTGACTACTGTATTATTATTCGAGTGAATGTGTGCATGTTATGACTCAACTCTATACTAATGTATGCAATCATGCCAGAGGAATCTGTCTCTGTGAACCTGAGATGCTTCGGGCTTCTTTACCTGGAAAGCCATGGAGTTGGCGAAGGCGAGGAAGATCCGGAGAGGTAAAGACGCTTTATACGATCTGTGGCTCCACAACCTGTGAGCGCCTGCGGTGATTCCCAGAGCGCTGAACAAGAAACATCCGAACGCTGCGGGAAACAAACAACAGGCCATTATATACTCATGCAAATAACCTGAAAAATTAATGCAGCTCCTCAGAGACACAAAACTAATGTTTAATATTTCATGCACTTTTACACAATGTCAGTTCAATGACACACCTGGACTTTATGCATCTCGCACATCATCTGTATTTTTGAGCAAATATGCTTGAAAAACTCAGCCTTAGTAAAGTAACAGCAAGGAGTGTGTGATATTGATATAGGATTTTCTCAAAAATGATAATTAGACGATATTTTTTCGAGCGTGTTATTGCCTTTGTGTTTTATCAAGTGTGTTATTAATCTTTGCAATGCAGAGGAAACTCAGAATCTGCATCTGAAGTGGCATTTACACCGACTGCTTGATCAATGCATTTAACCTGCAGTTACAAATGCATAAATTATGTTAGGCTTTTTTAAACGTAAAACGTTGAATAATGATATTTAGAAATGATTTAAAATATAAAAAAATGTAAATGTGAAATTAAAACCGCCAGTAGGTGGCAGCACGTCTCTGTTAACGAGTGAGTCAATAAGTTTCAACCGATTCATTCAAACGGCTGATTCGTTCAGGAATGAAACATTTGACTGTCTTAATGAGTGAGTCATTGAATGATTCATTCAACCGATTCGTTCATTCAGGAATGAAACAAATTGTGTGTTGCTGTTGCTCAGAGACGCAAAACAGTCCTGTTGCTTTGAACTATTTTCACTGGCGAAAGTCACTTAATATTAACTTCTTGTTTATTGAACTGTTGCGTTAAATCAATATCATATGTGTAATCATGCTGATATTTGGAGAAAAACGTCACTCTTCATGTGATATTGATTAACTATATTAAATTATATAAATATATAACAATATTGAGAGCTCTTATCTTGAATATTGAGAGCATTATATATGCATTTTAGTAGAGTAAATCACGCTGTAAATGCTCATGCGCACTAGTCTAACCTACTAGACTACATCACTATGATATATATATCGCACACCCCTATGGCTTAGTACAATTTAAATAGTGTTTCAGAGAGAAACTCAGCATGTTTACTTTCTACATGAACAGCTCATGTCCCGCCAGTGCTTTCAGCGTCGATTCGCAGTAAATGCTGCTCCATCTCTGAGTTTGGGTTGCTTTGGGAACGTAACATGTGCAAACCATCTTCCCAAACTTAATGGGAAGAGGCAACTAAAAATGGGCTTGTCAACCGAAAAGAATCTGGATAGTTGCCGATATATAACGCACACAACTCTCCTTAACAAGACACATGATTTACGCAATCATTCATTCATTCATTCATTCATGATGAAAATAAAAAACTTTAAAGTAAAACAGTTCGAAAAAACGTGAGCAAGAAGAGAGTCAGTGCATAAAATTAACATATTGATGTTCCCCTTAAACTTTCTAACTCGCACTAAAGTTTCACAGCTTTAAAAGAAGATTTTACTTTGCATATAATCAGTCATTTTGTGTTTATTCTTATACTAAATAAACACATATGAATGAGATTTAAGATGCATTCAAATAGCACATGACTTAAATCATGAATCATTAGCAATTGTTTGGAAAAGAGCAGCGGGAACATTGTGCTAAATATCTCTTTCTGTGCTCATTGATTTGATATAAAAAAGAATTCTGTGTGTTGCAAAGTGTGATTTTAATACTCACTCCAGATGAGTGTGAAGACATTTGCAGATGGTACCAGCAAAAGCCCATAGAGAGCTGCAGAGTGCAATAAAGTCATCAGAATCA
Organism: Leuciscus idus; assembly: GCA_021554675.1. Taxonomy (NCBI): domain Eukaryota; kingdom Metazoa; phylum Chordata; class Actinopteri; order Cypriniformes; family Leuciscidae; genus Leuciscus; species Leuciscus idus. The sequence goes on from CM038637.1 coordinate 1,235,223, forward strand.
CATTTCTCCAAACTATGACGACGGGAGGTTTAGGCCCTTCTTTCTCTTTATATGTGGTATCAAACACGTCCTCCACTGACTGCTCTGGACGCCAGACTGCAGTTTTAATATCCATATCAGGCATGATGAAGATGATCACTGTCAACACACAAAAACACACACTTTCGTTAGTCTAAACATGCAATACAAGTGCGATGCAGCAGATCCAGAACCAGCAGGATAAACTGGGTCATGACGCCACACACAAAAACACATTTTCTCAGGAATGAACACTAAAACTTACCAGACTGATGTAAAGAGTGTGAGTGAGAATTCAACGCACGTGCAAGATCGTATTACCAGAACTCTGAGAATATCCTGGACACACACACTCGCTTGTAACTGTAACGCCGCTGTGGATGGTGATGCGTAGTGCTGTCGCGAGCGGAGAAAATAGCGCGCTGTGATTGGTCGGAGAGTTTGACACCACCCTAAAGGGAATGCACGGATTGGCTGATGCTCATCTGATGTTCGCTTTCTTTTTCTCTTAACTTCACACCAGCATCCCCGTACAACCGAATTTCTAGCAGAATCGGTTCGCGTATTTATACCGTAAATGCGCTCACCCCACCGGCGAGGAGTTTCTCCTCTCCAGCCAATCAGAGCTCGTGCTGTCACGGCCACGAGCCCTCTTTCATCACTTCACAAGCTCGTCATTATTTTCAAATAAGACTTGTTCTTTTATTATCACTTTATAACGAGCATAAATGATGCTAAATACTGATACGCTGATAACATGCCGAGTGAACCACAGTTACCCAGGTGTTTTCCAAAAGCCTTGCCTAGTTCTCAGTTTCAGAACTCTTTTGATTAATGGACAGCCTACGCATGTAAAATAAATGAATCGATTCGTTGAAATGAATCGCCAGGGACACGCTTGAATGTTACTTCTCCTTCAAACAAATCATACAGAAGATGAGCATTCATATATGATGCGTTTTCATCTCGCGTTTAGAGTTTTCAAGGAAGGTTTTAGTTTTATATAATCAAAAACGACTCATTTTTATGTGAACCGATTTGTTCGGACTGTTAATTTAAATGAATCGATTCACCAATTCGTCCGTTTTAAAAAAAAAAGTTATTTATTTTTGACTCGGTGATTCTCTTTTTTTCCTATTAATTTGTAAGTGAAACAAATTATAATCAAATAGCTACATTATAAATAAATTACTATGAATATTTTGGTAACACTTGTTAATCTTTGTTAACGTAGTTAATGGAAAAATACAGCTGTTCATTGTTTGTTCACAGTGCATTAACTAATATTGACAAGTACAACTTTGGATTTTAATAATGTATTAGTAAATGTTCAAATTAACATTAAAGATTAATAAATGCTGTAGAAGTGCAGTTCATGATCATGTTAGTTAACTAACTAAACCTTATTGTGTAGTGTTACCAATATGTTTTTATGAATTTTATTAAATTATAATAAATAAATAAATAAAACAAAAGTAAATTAATAATTATATAAAGGCTAATATACTGTAGCCTATTTATAAATATAAATAAATGACAATTTATGACATTTAAATTATATTATCTGATTGTTCTTTTTCATTTATTATTGATTTTATTTAATTTTTAGCGTATTTTAAAAATTATATAAAGTTTTTCAAGATCAAAGAAGCTTTGCTGGAATATAAAAGTACGAGAACAGGTCAGTATTTTATTAACAGTAATTCCCAATCAGTCCTGCAGGATTCCTGATCTTCTCACAAGTTTGTGAGGAATTCCTCAGCGGTCCGAAGACCGGATCATATCCACTAAAATTTCTTAAATCTGCGTTATTATTTCTGTGCATTGAGATACATTCTTCATACATGTCATTCATACTCTTCTCTTTCTGAGTCATATGTGGTCATGCAAAATGTCCAAACTTCCCCCGTTCGCCGTGCCCGTGTGATGGGCAGAGCGCCATGTGGCCCGGTGACAGACCGATATAAAGGAGACACTGCATGGTAATTCCACAAGATCCGATCCAGATAATGATATCGACATGCCATGAGATCATTATAACCTTTGCCCTGATTTCACCATTGCACAAAAACCCGCTCATCCACAACAGGAATGCAACATCCACATTACAAAAGGACTATTTCTGAAGATTAATAAGACACATTTCTGTTCAACAAAGCCAAACACTCTTAGATAAGAAAGGTCCAGTGGGATCCCAGTGGGATCCCAGAGGCTATGACTCTGTGTCATGCCAAAACGGTTTAGAAATATCTTACATGACTGCATAACAGGCCTACTTTCATGTTTAACGGGTTATATAAATAAAAAAATCTGATTAAAAAATGAGCTAATAAAGCTAAATTCACCGGAAGTGTTCGAGGAGTCATAATGGTGTTCCCTTAACTGACTGACAGCCAAAACACTGACCTAACATCACCCATATCAGTCGAAACATGACTTATGTTTAAGATATATGTATGTTTACTGATAATTTGAACGTTATCTGTAATGTTTATGGTCTTTTAGCCTAGGACAAGATAAAGCATTGTATAGAAATTGTTAAGATGGGTGTGTCTCACTGATTTACAGAATATAATTGATTTTAATATACATTAAATATTACAATACGTACAAGCCCCCATTACTATAATGCACTATATTGCATTAAAATCCAAAGTTTACCATGCAAAATCTCGGAGCGACATATAAATGCTTGAAAATTAAGCTTCATGTCTTTAAATCAATTCGCAGTCTGTATTATTTCTCTGAATCACAGTACAGGCCAAAAGTTTGGACACATTACTATTTTTAATGTTTTTGAAAGAAGTTTCTTCTGCTCATCAAGCCTGCATTTATTTGATCAAAAATACAGAAAAAAAAAAGTAATATTGTGATATATTATTACAATTTAAAATAATTGGTTTTCAATTTATTATACTTTAAATTATAATTTATTTCTGTGATGCAAAGCTGAATTTTCAGGATCATTACTCCAGTCTATCACATGATCCTTTAGAAATCATTCTAATATGATGATTCATTATCAAAGTTGGAAACAGTTCTGCTGTTTAATATTTTTTCATAACCTGTGATACTTTTTTAGGATACTTTGATGAATAAAAAGTTTTTTTTTTTAAAGTTTAAAAAAAGAAGCAAATGTTTTAAAAATAGAAATCTTCTGTAACAGCAATATACACTACTGGTCAGTCATTTGGGGTCAGTCATTTTTTTTCTCTCTTTTTTTGAAATAAATCAATACTTTTATTCAGCAAGGATGTGTTACATTGATAAAAAGAAGATTTATATTATTAGAAAATATTTGTTTATTTTGAATAAATGCAGTTCTTTTTAACCTTTTATTCATCAAATATATTAGGCAGCAGAACTGTGTCCAACACTCATAATAAATCAGAATATTAGAATGATTTCTAAAGGATCATGTGATAGACTGGAGTAATGATCCTGAAAATTCAGCTTTGCATCACAGAAATAAATTATAATTTAAAGTATAATAAATTGAAAACCAATGATTTTAAATTGTAATAATATATCACAATATTACATATTTTTCTGTATTTTTGATCAAATAAATGCAGGCTTGATGAGCAGAAGAAACTTCTTTCAAAAACATTAAAAATAGTAATGTGTCCAAACTTTTGGCCTGTACTGTAGTTGTGAATTATTTCTTGACGTCTTTTTCATGACCAACATCCACTTCAGACTCGAAACCGTTAGATTCTCTGGCTTCTTACTAGCATGACAGTTTGCATATTAATTAACTGTTATTATATACTATAATGTTGAGCTTTATATGCATATAACCAAACAAGTTGTTATCTTTACTGCTTCAAAATACATGCTGTTAATAAAATGCCTGTTGAATCATTTACAGTCAGGGGTGAATTAAGGGTTATAGGGACATTAGCTAAAATGGGACAGTTAAAACTATACGGTTTATTTCTCATGTGAAAATAAAAACGTTTTAGCTGAGCTCTATCTGTGAGACCACATCATCAAAACTGGATGCTCTGATTGGTGTGACGTCATCAATGTGGGCGGGGCATCAAACAAGACGTTGAGCCTGAAATGCATGAGAAAAATGACATAAGCTTTTCATAAAATTGTCATCACTACTAATTTAACGTGAATGCATGGGTGTGTGTGGATGGGACAGCATGATATTGTGTGATTGGGATGGTGCTTAAAGGCTTAGCTAATTAAGAAAATGATTAATGCGATAGAGAACCGTTGCATAAGCTCTGCATGCTCTAAATTGGTGTTTCCCAACCTTTTCGTTTGTGCAACCCCTAATTAACCACAGCTGGATTATGCTCAAATAAAACAACCTAATAATGAAAATAGAAACATCATCACAGCTAAACAATTTAAATTTTTATTTTTATTTTTTTTTGGCAGTAATACACCATGTCAAACTGTTTGTTGGGGAAGGGGTCACTCAACCTTTTCTCTAAATGTTACCCCCCCCCAAAAAAAAAAAAAAAAAAAAAAAGGTTTTGGGTCAGTTTACATCATTGTTTTAATGAAGTTTGAACCTAAACCATTTTTTTCTATTTACTTGTTTACACGTTTCAGTGACTTTTGGACTTCATTTACCTCACCTACACGTGTCGTACTGAATTGTGGATGAATACACATGGACTTAATAATGATGAACAGAAAAATAAAAATCTTGCTTATGAAATTATATCAACGTATGAACTAACTTGTGTAATAAATATGCTCAGCCTAAATCAATGATAAGATCTGCCGTCCCAATCACCCAAATGTCACCAGAAATGTGTGTTTTGGCTCAGTTTACATAAAAGTGTGTGTCAGTAGAGAAAGTTTCAGCAGCGATTCAGGCTTTTACAGACGCTACTTCCTCGTTCCAAAGAAAGACAATTGGCTTTTGACAAACTATGCACAGACCAGATGGAGGATCTCTAACCTGGCATACACATAGAAGACTTTTTGTGCTCGAATTAAACAAAAATAACCACTTTATTCAACTTTTCATGTTCTTCTGTGTTTCTCTGAGTGAGTTCATGTAGTATGTTATGAATTGGTATGTTTCATCAGGGTGTGAAGAACTATAGTGCTGAGTATCATCAGCGTAACAGTGAAAACTAGCCTCAGGCGGCATGTACAGAGTGAACAGCAACGGTCCCAGTACTGAGCCTTGGGGCACTCCATACTGAACTTGTGATCCATATGACGCCGGTACAGGAGGAACACCATACTGACGCCTTTTTCCGCCTTTATCGCTTTTGGCTTGCTTATTTGAGGACCATTAACATTTAATATTCAACAATATTATTGATCTGCCTGCACTGACACCAACTGAAGTGAGCTCATCTCTGTATAGTAAAAAGCGCTGTATGAATAAAGGTGACTTGACTACAGATTGGTACCAATGTACCTAAAGTGCTCTCCATTCACATCACAGGTCATTACTCTCTCTGCTCTCCCCAAAAATAAAACAACCTAATTATGAATATATAAACATCATACCCAGACAGCAACATAGTGTCGGCCCACATCCGGGACGCGTTACATCCACATGCGCACAGATCTGGGCCGAAACACTGTCTGGGTTTAAACATGAAACTATTATGCACTTACTTATTTTTTCTTATGCGTCAGAGAAACAGGCGTGCAGCATCTTTAGCCAATTTTGCTGACTGTTTCTATGGCAACGCTGTTGAAGAGTAATTAACTGGTGATGTGGATTTACTCATTGTAGTGTAGAGTTAACGAAAGTTATCAGATTAGTTATCAGATTCTGAAGCTCATTCATCCCAGAAAGCAACATAATGTAAATATTTTATTTATGTTATATGCACTAATAGTGGATTACCAATCTCTAATTATAAATTCCTTTAATTTATGATTGGCAGAATATATACAGAATAGGACATTCTGTATATATTCTGCATAAGCACAAAAACAATTTTTATCTGTACATCTAAACATTTTTATATGTAATTTTGTCACATTAAAGCATTGCAGCATGGAAAAGAGAGTGGCTTGCATTTATGCATTTGCATTTAATTGCTCTGCAGCATAAAGATTGTTGCCCTTAAAAAGAGAGAAGATATCAGTTCTAAACATGTGATAAACACACACATACTTCTAATGTAAACACTGATCACCACATTATGTTCATCCACACAAGCCATTTAGCCAGAATTTAAAAACAATGTACAGCATTAAGCTTAAGTTGAACTCTAGCGCCATCTACTGTGCATTTCATGAAAAACAAAGATCCCAATCATTCTGGGATCAGACATTAAATGTGATTTTAAATGCATTTATATGTGCCATCAAACACGATCACAGCAACACACATTATTATTGTTATATTGTGTGTATCTTCCTGCCTTTATTTAATTTTAATGGCAGCGTTATTCGGGGAAGTGCAGAGTTTGAACACGTCATCATTCCTCGCCGGGTGAAACTGTTATCCATAGAAATAGAAATAGAAAAAGCTCGTGGAGAGGCTGTTGGCCTGAAAGCAGACATTACGAGGTGGGAGGGGTTTGATGGAATTAGATGGAATTATTGTTATGATTATTCAAATTGACCAACCAAAATAGACATATATAGACAATATAGAACATAATGAAATACAGTAGAGAGAGAGAGAGAGAGAGAAACACACACACACACACACACACACACACACACACACACACACACACACACACACACACACACACACACACACACACACACACACATAAACTCACTCACTCACTCTTTCACACTCACTCTCTCACACTCACACACACACTCACACGCTCGTACACAAAACAAACACACAAACACTTACACACTGAATTCTAAATTGTTCACAGAATTTTGAAATGTTCATAAACTGTTCTACTATTTTTTTTTAATTGAATTGAATTGAATAGAATAATAATTATTATTTTCTGTACTAAATGTTCTAAATACTAAATGTATTTAATTGTGTACTTTCAATTCTGTATCTATTAACGTTTGTCACGTGCTGAATTCGGAATAGCATGCCACTAATATTTCTGCGATATTTTTATATGGCATAATAAATAGTAATAGTGTGTGCATCGCAACAACAACAACAAATCCAGTTACTTGTACCCTGTTACTTTTCTCAGCGTTGATGTGTGTGAACCAGTCGCAGCGGTGTGTGATTACTGTTTAACACCTTTGTAAAATCACATTTTGAAGAGATTACTGGAATGCATCTCCAGTTAAGATTCTTTTGAATTAAAACATTAAAATAATTATACTGCTTAATGCACAAATATCCCCAACACAACAAACAACCTCGTGAGATTTGAATGCGTTTGAACCATAGACTGTAAAGGTTTGAACAGAGAATTGCGCTTTTTGGGCCAACACGCGCCCCCTACAGGAGGCCTGACACACACACACACACACACACACACACACACACTGGCGTCTCGCAGGAGACAGTTATCATCAGCTGACAGCATTTGCAGCTCAATGGTGCCGTGTCCGTGTGTGGATCAGATCAGCTGGTGTTTGCAGTGATGGAGGTGAACAGGGATGAAGCGGAGCGGTGCGTTGAGATCGCGCTAGGAGCGCTGGAGCGCGCGCAACCCGAGAGAGCGCGCCGGTTCCTGGAGAAAGCGCAGCGTCTTTACGCGACGCGCCGCGCACAGGGTGAGCGTCTGAACCCGGGCTAATCCAGGCCCTGATCGCCCCACAGCACTACAGCACACACCGCACACACAGCACTCACAGCACTCACGGGAACCGTGTTATTGGCTCGTGTGTGTTCACGGGGGACGCGGATAAAACGCGCAGTTCTGAGTTGCATCCGCGCGGAACGTGTGTCTATATGTCGCTCAGTCTGAAAGTGCCGCTCAAATATTCAGTTCTGTCTTAAACATTGGGATGTGATGGGTTGTTCATATTTATGGTTGTGTGTGTGTGTGTGTGTGTGTGTGTGTGTGTGTGTGTGTGTGTGTGTGTGTGTGTGCGCGCGCTACTGTACCGTTAAGATGATGATGATGATGATGATGATGATGCAACCCTTGCATATACAGGTCATATTCAGATGTCATGTTAATCTGGCTGTGTCTCAAACCCAAGTGAGTTTGATTAGACCGCATATTAGACCAGAACACTTCTGCATTCAAAACTTCACCCTAAAATCAAAACAATAATAATTTATATAGAAATACTTTTTCAAAAATAAATAATTGATAATATTATTATAATTAAATAGTGCTCATGTTTGTGCATAAATAACTATTGTCAGGATTTATTTTATTTTATGCATTGTGCCATTTTCATAAAAAATAATGCAGGTTTTTTTTTTGTTCATAAAACATGATAGTTTTATAATTTTCTTTTCTCAAACCCCACTGAGCTGATTAGTCAGCATATTAGGGCAGACAATTTTTGCATTCAAAACTAAACCCTAAAATCAAAACAAGAATGATTTATATAGAAATACTTTTTATATATAAATAAATAATGCTAATATTTGTGCATATTTGTGCATAAAACTATTTTCAGGATTTTTTGTTGTTGCATTGTGTCATTTTCATAAACATGCATTGTTTTTTTTTATTTAATTTTGTTCATAAAACATAATATTTTTATAATTTTCTTTAAGCAGAAAAATCGTGTTGATGTTGTGAAGGTAGCATCTCATTCTCATCCACTTCTGCTGATGCTATAATGTCCAGTTGCTCACTGTAAAGGGGACTCACTAGTGCTCTCGGATGTCGTCTGCGTAGGGAACGGGGGTTTAAGGGCAGGGGTTTCAGAGACGAACCCCATCCTAACATCTAAAAGCTACATATCGTCATGTAGAAATACAAAGTTTATACTGTGAAAATTAATATTATATAAACGCACATAAAATAGTATCTGTAAAATATTTAGTTTCTATGATGTTTCTTCGTACTCACTATATTACTGTGATGCACTGCAGGTGTTATTTATTCATTACATTTTTATTTATTTTATTTTTATTTATTTATAATTAAATTTTTATTTATTTATTATTAATGTGTAAATTAATGTTTTATTTTAATATTTGTTTTATTATTCAATTATTTAGTTTGTTTAATGTTTTTAGTAATTCTTTTTTATTGTTTTCTTAAAGGGATAGTTCCTCCCCGAAGAGTTTAATTCTGTATGAGTTTCTTTCTTCTGTTCAACACAAAAGATGATATTTTATGGAATGTTTGTTGCGTGTGTTGATCTGACGAGTGTGTGTCGATCTGACGAGTGTGTGTCGATCTGACGAGTGTGTGTCGATCTGATGAGTGTGTGTTGATCTGACGAGTGTGTGTCGATCTGACGAGTGTGTGTCGATCTGACGAGTGTGTGTTGATCTGACGAGTGTGTGTTGATCTGACGAGTGTGTGTCGATCTGACGAGTGTGTGTCGATCTGATGAGTGTGTGTTGATCTGACGAGTGTGTGTCGATCTGACGAGTGTGTGTCGATCTGACGAGTGTGTGTCGATCTGATGAGTGTGTGTCGATCTGACGAGTGTGTGTGTGTTGATCTGACGAGTGTGTGTTGCTCTGACGAGTGTGTGTTGTTCTGACGAGTGTGTGTTGATCTGACGAGTGTGTGTTGATCTGACGAGTGTGTGTTGTTCTGATGAGTGTGTGTTGATCTGACGAGTGTGTGTCGATCTGATGAGTGTGTGTTGCTCTGACGAGTGTGTGTCGATCTGATGAGTGTGTGTTGCTCTGACGAGTGTGTGTCGATCTGATGAGTGTGTGTTGATCTGACGAGTGTGTGTTGATCTGATGAGTGTGTGTCGATCTGACGACTGTGTGTTGATCTGATGAGTGTGTGTTGATCTGACGAGTGTGTGTTGATCTGACGAGTGTGTGTTGATCTGACGAGTGTGTGTGTGTTGATCTGACGAGTGTGTGTGTGTTGATCTGACGAGTGTGTGTTGCTCTGACGAGTGTGTGTTGATCTGACGAGTGTGTGTTGTTCTGATGAGTGTGTGTTGATCTGACGAGTGTGTGTCGATCTGATGAGTGTGTGTTGCTCTGACGAGTGTGTGTCGATCTGATGAGTGTGTGTTGATCTGACGAGTGTGTGTCGATCTGATGAGTGTGTGTTGCTCTGACGAGTGTGTGTTGATCTGATGAGTGTGTGTTGCTCTGACGAGTGTGTGTTGCTCTGACGAGCGTGTGTTGATCTGATGAGTGTGTGTCGCTCTGACGAGTGTGTGTCGATCTGATGAGTGTGTGTTGCTCTGACGAGTGTGTCGATCTGATGAGTGTGTGTCGATCTGATGAGTGTGTGTTGATCTGATGAGTGTGTGTCGATCTGATGAGTGTGTGTTGATCTGACGACTGTGTGTTGATCTGACGAGTGTGTGTTGATCTGACGAGTGTGTGTCGATCTGATGAGTGTGTCTATCTGACGAGTGTGTGTTGCTCTGACGAGTGTGTGTTGCTCTGACGAGTGTGTGTTGATCTGACGACTGTGTGTTGATCTGACGAGTGTGTGTTGATCTGATGAGTGTGTGTCTATCTGATGAGTGTGTGTCTATCTGATGAGTGTGTGTTGCTCTGACGAGTGTGTGTCGATCTGATGAGTGTGTGTTGCTCTGACGAGTGTGTGTCGATCTGATGAGTGTGTCTATCTGATGAGTGTGTGTCTATCTGATGAGTGTGTGTTGCTCTGACGAGTGTGTGTCGATCTGATGAGTGTGTGTCTATCTGATGAGTGTGTGTTGCTCTGACGAGTGTGTGTTGATCTGATGAGTGTGTGTTGCTCTGACGAGTGTGTGTCGATCTGATGAGTGTGTGTTGCTCTGACGAGTGTGTGTCGATCTGATGAGTGTGTCTATCTGATGAGTGTGTGTCTATCTGATGAGTGTGTGTTGCTCTGACGAGTGTGTGTCGATCTGATGAGTGTGTGTCTATCTGATGAGTGTGTGTTGCTCTGACGAGTGTGTGTTGATCTGATGAGTGTGTGTCTATCTGATGAGTGTGTGTCTATCTGATGAGTGTGTGTCTATCTGATGAGTGTGTGTTGCTCTGACGAGTGTGTGTCGATCTGATGAGTGTGTGTTGCTCTGACGAGTGTGTGTCTATCTGATGAGTGTGTGTCTGTCTGATGAGTGTGTGTTGCTCTGACGAGTGTGTGTCGATCTGATGAGTGTGTGTCTATCTGATGTGTGTGTTGCTCTGACGAGTGTGTGTCGATCTGATGAGTGTGTGTTGATCTGACGACTGTGTGTTGATCTGACGAGTGTGTGTCGTTCTGACGAGTGTGTGTCTATCTGATGAGTGTGTGTCTATCTGATGAGTGTGTGTCTATCTGATGAGTGTGTGTTGCTCTGACGAGTGTGTGTCGATCTGATGAGTGTGTGTTGCTCTGACGAGTGTGTGTCGATCTGATGAGTGTGTGTTGATCTGACGACTGTGTGTTGATCTGACGAGTGTGTGTTGATCTGACGAGTGTGTGTTGATCTGATGAGTGTGTGTCTATCTGATGAGTGTGTGTTGATCTGATGAGTGTGTGTTGGTGTGTGTGTTGATCTGACGAGTGTGTGTTGATCTGACGAGTGTGTGTTGCTCTGACAAGTGTGTGTTGCTCTGACGAGTGTGTGTTGGTGTGTGTGTTGATCTGACGAGTGTGTGTTGATCTGACGAGTGTGTGTTGGTGTGTGTGTTGATCTGACGAGTGTGTGTTGCTCTGACGAGTGTGTGTTGATCTGACGAGTGTGTGTTGCTCTGACGAGTGTGTGTTGCTCTGACGAGTGTGTGTCGATCTGATGAGTGTGTGTCTATCTGATGAGTGTGTGTTGCTCTGACGAGTGTGTGTTGATCTGATGAGTGTGTGTCTATCTGATGAGTGTGTGTCTATCTGATGAGTGTGTGTCTATCTGATGAGTGTGTGTTGCTCTGACGAGTGTGTGTCGATCTGATGAGTGTGTGTTGCTCTGACGAGTGTGTGTCTATCTGATGAGTGTGTGTCTGTCTGATGAGTGTGTGTTGCTCTGACGAGTGTGTGTCGATCTGATGAGTGTGTGTCTATCTGATGTGTGTGTTGCTCTGACGAGTGTGTGTCGATCTGATGAGTGTGTGTTGATCTGACGACTGTGTGTTGATCTGACGAGTGTGTGTCGTTCTGACGAGTGTGTGTCTATCTGATGAGTGTGTGTCTATCTGATGAGTGTGTGTCTATCTGATGAGTGTGTGTTGCTCTGACGAGTGTGTGTCGATCTGATGAGTGTGTGTTGCTCTGACGAGTGTGTGTCGATCTGATGAGTGTGTGTTGATCTGACGACTGTGTGTTGATCTGACGAGTGTGTGTTGATCTGACGAGTGTGTGTTGATCTGATGAGTGTGTGTCTATCTGATGAGTGTGTGTTGATCTGATGAGTGTGTGTTGGTGTGTGTGTTGATCTGACGAGTGTGTGTTGATCTGACGAGTGTGTGTTGCTCTGACAAGTGTGTGTTGCTCTGACGAGTGTGTGTTGGTGTGTGTGTTGATCTGACGAGTGTGTGTTGATCTGACGAGTGTGTGTTGGTGTGTGTGTTGATCTGACGAGTGTGTGTTGCTCTGACGAGTGTGTGTTGATCTGACGAGTGTGTGTTGCTCTGACGAGTGTGTGTTGCTCTGACGAGTGTGTGTTGATCTGACGAGTGTGTGTTGATCTGACGAGTGTGTGTTGCTCTGAGGAGTGTGTGTTGATCTGATGAGTGTGTGTTGATCTGATGAGTGTGTGTTGATCTGATGAGTGTGTGTTGATCTGATGAGTGTGTGTTGATCTGACGAGTGTGTGTTGCTCTGAGGAGTGTGTGTTGATCTGATGAGTGTGTGTTGATCTGATGAGTGTGTGTCGATCTGACGAGTGTGTGTGTGTTGATCTGATGAGTGTGTGTTGTACTGACGACTGTGTGTTGATCTGACGAGTGTGTGTTGCACTGACGAGTGTGTGTCGGTGTGTGTGTTGCTCTGACGAGTGTGTGTCGGTGTGTGTGTTGTTCTGACGAGTGTGTGTTGGTGTGTGTGTTGATCTGACGAGTGTGTGTTGTACTGACGAGTGTGTGTCGGTGTGTGTGTTGTTCTGACGAGTGTGTGTTGGTGTGTGTGTTGATCTGACGAGTGTGTGTTGATCTGACGAGTGTGTGTTGGTGTGTGTGTTGATCTGACGAGTGTGTGTTGATCTGACGAGTGTGTGTTGATCTGACGAGTGTGTGTTGATCTGACGAGTGTGTGTTGATCTTACGAGTGTGTGTTGTACTGACGAGTGTGTGTCGGTGTGTGTGTTGATCTGACGAGTGTGTGTTGATCTGACGAGTGTGTGTTGATCTGACGAGTGTGTGTTGCTCTGACGAGTGTGTGTTGATCTGACGAGTGTGTGTTGTACTGACGAGTGTGTGTCGGTGTGTGTGTTGATCTGACGAGTGTGTGTTGGTGTGTGTGTTGATCTGACGAGTGTGTGTTGATCTGACGAGTGTGTGTTGCTCTGACGAGTGTGTGTTGTACTGACGAGTGTGTGTTGTACTGACGAGTGTGTGTTGATCTGACGAGTGTGTGTTGATCTGACGAGTGTGTGTTGCTCTGACGAGTGTGTGTTGATCTGACGAGTGTGTGTTGCTCTGACGAGTGTGTGTTGATCTGACGAGTGTGTGTTGTACTGACGAGTGTGTGTTGATCTGACGAGTGTGTGTTGATCTGACGAGTGTGTGTTGCTCTGACGAGTGTGTGTTGATCTGACGAGTGTGTGTTGTACTGACGAGTGTGTGTTGATCTGACGAGTGTGTGTTGATCTGACGAGTGTGTGTTGCTCTGACGAGTGTGTGTTGATCTGACGAGTGTGTGTTGTACTGACGAGTGTGTGTTGATCTGACGAGTGTGTGTTGATCTGACGAGTGTGTGTTGATCTGACGAGTGTGTGTTGCTCTGACGAGTGTGTGTTGATCTGACGAGTGTGTGTCGGTGTGTGTGTTGATCTGACGAGTGTGTGTCGGTGTGTGTGTTGATCTGACGAGTGTGTGTTGATCTGACGAGTGTGTGTTGATCTGACGAGTGTGTGTTGTACTGACGAGTGTGTGTCGGTGTGTGTGTTGATCTGACGAGTGTGTGTTGGTGTGTGTGTTGATCTGACGAGTGTGTGTTGATCTGACGAGTGTGTGTCGGTGTGTGTGTTGATCTGACGAGTGTGTGTTGATCTGACGAGTGTGTGTTGATCTGACGAGTGTGTGTTGCTCTGACGAGTGTGTGTTGCTCTGACGAGTGTGTGTTGCACTGACGAGTGTGTGTCGGTGTGTGTGTTGCTCTGACGAGTGTGTGTTGCTCTGACGAGTGTGTGTTGCACTGACGAGTGTGTGTCGGTGTGTGTGTTGCTCTGACGAGTGTGTGTTGCTCTGACGAGTGTGTGTTGCACTGACGAGTGTGTGTCGGTGTGTGTGTTGCACTGACGAGTGTGTGTCGGTGTGTGTGTTGTTCTGACGAGTGTGTGTTGGTGTGTGTGTTGATCTGACGAGTGTGTGTTGTACTGACGAGTGTGTGTCGGTGTGTGTGTTGGTGTGTGTGTTGATCTGACGAGTGTGTGTTGATCTGACGAGTGTGTGTTGGTGTGTGTGTTGATCTGACGAGTGTGTGTTGATCTGACGAGTGTGTGTTGTACTGACGAGTGTGTGTCGGTGTGTGTGTTGTACTGACGAGTGTGTGTCGGTGTGTGTGTGTTGTTCTGACGAGTGTGTGTCGGTGTGTGTGTTGTTCTGACGAGTGTGTGTTGGTGTGTGTGTTGATCTGACGAGTGTGTGTTGTACTGACGAGTGTGTGTCGGTGTGTGTGTTGTTCTGACGAGTGTGTGTCGGTGTGTGTGTTGATCTGACGAGTGTGTGTTGTTCTGACGAGTGTGTGTCGGTGTGTGTGTTGTTCTGACGAGTGTGTGTTGTGTGTGTGTTGTACTGACGAGTGTGTGTCGGTGTGTGTGTTGTTCTGATGAGTGTGTGTTGTACTTACGAGTGTGTGTGTGTGTGTGTTGTTCTGACGAGTGTGTGTTGTACTGACGAGTGTGTGTCGGTGTGTGTTGATCTGACGAGTGTGTGTTGTACTGACGAGTGTGTGTCGGTGTGTGTGTTGTTCTGATGAGTGTGTGTTGTACTTACGAGTGTGTGTGTGTGTTGTTCTGATGAGTGTGTGTTGTACTTACGAGTGTGTGTGTGTGTGTGTGTGTGTGTGTGTGTGTGTGTTGTTCTGCAGAGCTGCTGGAGTCTCTGGATCCTCAGAGCGGTGGCGCAGGAGCCCGTCAGCGGAGGTCAGGGGTCACCAGTAACGGCGCTGCACCTGCCGACTCCAGTAAACCGTACACACCTGATCAGGTCGAGGCCGTCAGAAGGTGAACACACACACACACACACACACCTCACACCGGTCATGTTCTACATCTCGATGATGCCAAAAGCAGGTTTAGTTTTTCCCTTCTGTGTTCTTCAGACGTGTGTTGCGTGTTCTTCAGACGTGTGTGTTGTGTGTTGCGTGTTCTTCAGACGTGTGTGTTGTGTGTTGCGTGTTCTTCAGACGTGTGTGTTGTGTGTGTGTTCTTCAGAAGTGTGTGTTCTTCAGACGTGTGTTGTGTGTGTGTGTTCTTCAGACGTGTGTTGTGTGTGTGTGTTCTTCAGACGTGTGTTGTGTGTGTTCTTCAGAAGTGTGTTGTGTGTTCTTCAGAAGTGTGTTGTGTGTGTGTGTGTGTGTTCTTCAGAAGTGTGTTGTGTGTTCTTCAGAAGTGTGTTGTGTGTGTGTGTGTGTGTTCTTCAGAAGTGTGTTGTGTGTTCTTCAGAAGTGTGTGTTCTTCAGACGTGTGTTCTTCAGACGTGTGTGTTGTGTGTTGCGTGTTCTTCAGACGTGTGTTGTGTGTGTTCTTCAGAAGTGTGTGTTCTTCAGACGTGTGTTCTTCAGACGTGTGTGTTGTGTGTTGCGTGTTCTTCAGACGTGTGTGTTGTGTGTTCTTCAGACATGTGTGTTGTGTGTTGCGTGTTCTTCAGACGTGTGTTGTGTGTGTTCTTCAGAAGTGTGTTGTGTGTGTTCTTCAGAAGTGTGTTGTGTGTTCTTCAGAAGTGTGTGTTCTTCAGACGTGTGTTCTTCAGACGTGTGTGTTGTGTGTTGCGTGTTCTTCAGACGTGTGTTGTGTGTGTTCTTCAGAAGTGTGTTGTGTGTTCTTCAGAAGTGTGTGTTCTTCAGACGTGTGTGTTGTGTGTTGCGTGTTCTTCAGACGTGTGTTGTGTGTGTTCTTCAGAAGTGTGTGTTCTTCAGACGTGTGTGTTGTGTGTTGCGTGTTCTTCAGACGTGTGTTGTGTGTGTTCTTCAGAAGTGTGTTGTGTGTGTTCTTCAGAAGTGTGTTGTGTGTTCTTCAGAAGTGTGTGTTCTTCAGACGTGTGTTCTTCAGAAGTGTGTTGTGTGTTCTTCAGAAGTGTGTGTTCTTCAGAAGTGTGTGTTCTTCAGACGTGTGTTCTTCAGACGTGTGTGTTGTGTGTTGCGTGTTCTTCAGACGTGTGTTGTGTGTGTTCTTCAGAAGTGTGTTGTGTGTTCTTCAGAAGTGTGTGTTCTTCAGACGTGTGTTCTTCAGACGTGTGTGTTGTGTGTTGCGTGTTCTTCAGACGTGTGTGTTGTGTGTGTGTTCTTCAGAAGTGTGTGTTCTTTAGACTTGTGTTGTGTGTTCTTCAGAAGTGTGTGTTCTTCAGAAGTGTGTTGTGTGTGTGTTCTTCAGGATAAAGCAGTGTAAGAGCTACTACGAGACTCTAGGCGTGTTGTGTGTTCTTCAGACGTGTGTTGTGTGTTGCGTGTTCTTCATAAGTGTGTTGTGTGTGTGTTCTTCAGGATAAAGCAGTGTAAGAGCTACTACGAGACTCTGGGCGTGCAGAAAGACGCTTCTGAGGACGAGCTGAAGAAAGCCTACAGGAAACTGGCGTTGAAGTTTCACCCGGATAAGAATCACGCGCCGGGAGCGACGGAGGCGTTTAAAGGTACGCTTGCTGTGGCAACAGTGAGATTAACATGTGCTGTGTTATTACTCTAACAGTGTTGATGTTGTGTTTGGGCTCTACTAGAGCAGGTTTCCCTGCTTTAATGTTGATTATTTTCCTCATATTCTGGGGTGTGTTTCCCGTACACCGCCGTAACTCTCACTCGAGTCACTATCGTTAATGAACTACATTAACCACTGTTAATGAATCTGTTTGAGATCGAATTAATGCGAGATGTTTTGCTATAAATTACAGACGTGCATCTGAGGAATATTTCTCATTTTCCTCAGTTATTTTGCTTTATTTCCAGATTCACTCATAGACTCGTTCTTATGGTGCGTTCACACCAAACGCGAATATGCGTCTGGCGCGAGTGATTTCAATGTTAAGTCAATGGTAAGACGCGTTTACGCGCGTCTGGAGGTCTTGCGGCGCGAATGAGGCGTTTAGCGCGGCGCGGTAGACGCGAATTCGCCTCATTCGCGCGAATTGAGCGTTTGGTTACGCGCGAAATTTATTAGTGCTATTTGTGCATTCACGCGTTTGACGCGAATTCGCGTCTGCCGCCCGAGTTGAAAAATCTGAACTTCTGCGTCAATTCGCGCCGCGTTAACCAATCAGGAGCCTGCTTGATGCTGTGACGGCAGGCCCGCTCGGAGTCACTCATTCAAAATGGAGGAGAGTTTAATTTTGGCAGTGAGCAGTCGGCCTGAGTTGTACGACAGTACTTCTTATTTCTATAGAGACAGGAATAAAAAGGTCATCCAGGCGCAGCTCCTGGAGCAAATGATGAAACTCGCCGAACTGGGTTCGCCTCCGAAGGGTCTGATGGACCCAAAATACGGCGACGATGATCCCTACGCCGCTGTTCTGCTCTCCAGAGCAAATACAGAGCGGCGACTCTCTCGATAAATGACCGATCAATAACAGACATCTTGTAAAAAGATGGCCGCCAACGGGGTTCGAAACTTTTGAAACTTTCGCCTCTGACGCGCGTGACGCGCGTAAATTTCGCTTCAAACTTATTTCGCTCTTGATGCGCGAATGCACACAAAGTGGTCACGCGTATAACTAGACGCGGCAGGCGCGAATTTTGACGCAGATTCGCGTTTGGTGTGAACGCAGCATTACACACTAGAGCTCGTTCACACATGCGCACTCTTCAGAAACGACGCTTTAAATCTCTTGACAAACTAAAAGACATAAATGACATTTGTATGTATTATAAATAAAAGACAAAGGTTATACTGAATGTCAGCTTATATTCCTCAAGATCAGGATTTATTGAGTCCACATGTCATGCAAACGAGAGACTCTTCTTCTAACCACAGGAGATCTGTCACTCCAAACACACAACTCTGCGATGCTGTTTGCGAATGTTCGTTGGAATGATGGTTTCGGGAAACACAGACTCGTTGAACTGCTGATAACGACAAAACTTGCGACCATAGTTGCTAACGATGCTTTTGGGAAACACGCCCTTAGTTCCTGTCTCTATGAAGCCCCTCCTCCTGAGAAGCATACTGTGCTCTGATTGGTCGGCTGGAGCAGTGTGTTGTGATTGGTCGTGTTTGGGAAATGTCCCGCCCCTTACCATAACAGCCAGTTTAACACACTACTAACTAACTCA
>CM038637.1:1268830-1286330 GCA_021554675.1 Leuciscus idus
TCAAAAGCTCTTCTGAGCTGTACAGTTTTCTTTTAATAACTCGGAATCCAGTGCTCAGTTTAAGTGCACGTCTAACAACCGGAGACGCCGGAGATCTGCCGGTGAAAAGCCCCTGGATCTTCGGCCACAGACCCCTGGAGTCGAGCCTCAGCACTAGGGTCAGCTGGAACGTGGGCACCAGACACGGGTCGACCGCAATCTGTCCCGCAGCCTCGTATACGCCGTCCTGCTCCACACACAGATCGATGAGGGCACCTCGCAAACCACAGGGCTCGCTGACGGACAGATGCACCAGCTCGTGCCCGATGTGCTCCAGAAGTTTCTCTGGAATAAGGAGTTTGGAACAGTGCAGGACACCATCTTTGGCATCGGTCAGGTTAAGTGCGATGAGCTGCACCACTTCTTTGCACAATGCCTCTTCGGTGGGGTCGAAAAACATCTCGGATTCTGACAGATCCGGTATGGATAGGGAACCTGCGTTAGACAAATGCATGCATTAAAATCAAGATCTTGCATGAAAGTTGAAAAAGTGCATTAGCTCATGAATGTTCTGATATGTACCTGCATCTGATGCATCATCTAAGCTGCTGTGCGTGTCTGAATCAGAGTCCAGGCTTTGGCTGCTGTGCAGTTTCTGCATTAGTTTGCTCCAGGATAAGCGCTTGGATGGAGCGTCCAGTGTTGGGGTGGATGGGAGACTTGAGTCTTCAGATGTAAGGCTGGAAATCAGCTGCATTATTCAGTCTGTGGAAGAAAAGGTTGGTTTTTATTATTCATGCGCGAGACACAAAAGCAGCTGGTAAACAAGTTAGACAAACAAAGAACAAACTAGAGTGTCATTATAAAACATTTTTTTAAAAAACATGCTTTTAATTTTGTACGGCTGATTGCAAATATATGGATATTGGAGCAAACAGAACAGAAGTATACATTGTTGCTCTCTCATTGTACTTCAAGGTTTGAATGAACAGCAGGTAAGACAATAAAAACAGCCCTGTTTAAACATTAAAACCTTAACTCACCGATATTATGTGCTGTATATCCTCAAATTTGATGAATTGTCTGTACGTTCCTTCAGAGAAAATAGTCCGTAACAAAGACTAACAACTAACAAAGACCTGTGTGGACCGGATTAAGTGCAGCAGCTGTTAGTATCTGCAGAGTCTCTGCAAAACACTGACGCAACCCGTTCAGCGCCTCTTTATATACCCGCGGGTCACGCCCCCTCGGACTTTACAGCCAATCAGCGTTAACGTCACGTCTTTCGCGTCCCAAGTTCGCCTGGTAACACGGAGCAGAATGAGAATCTGCTGCCCGTCTATTGTCTCCAGTTGAGTGGAGGAGGGGGTAGTTCACTACTTCTCACTTCACCTATTGTCCTCTCTCAGGACATGTAGTGGCGAATCTCACGTCCTGCTCATTTGGATGTGGTGTGATGAACGATATGATAATTTGCATCTCGAATCGAAACAGCAGTTTGTATTGTGAAATACCTGAATCTAGCAGCGCTTTCATTGAGTACGTGCAAGAAGAGCAACACAATGACTGAGTAAACACTGACACTGCCAACTTATACCGCCTCAAAGTCACGTTTTTATTGTTTTACCTGTTAAATTATTCATGTACTGTTTTTATTCATGCGACTTCGTGACCTCAAATAGACTAGCTATTTTTTTTAAATGTGTTTACAATGACGAAATGCGTTCTCAGAACTTTGGCTAATGTTCTCTCAAAGTTATGAACAAAGGATTTCCCAGGAACGCTAATAGAACGCTCGTTCTAAGTTCTCTGGCCTGTCATAACGTTCTCAAAACATTTCAGTTGGACATTTTTTGAATGTAACAACTTTTCAGAACGTTCTGTCAAAGTTATGATCAAAGGGTTTTCCAGTATAGAACGTTCGTTCTAAGTTCTCTGGCCTGTCATAACGTTCTCAAAACATTCAGTTGGACTTTTTTTTTTTAAATGTAACAACTTGTTTTAGAACGTGTAGAGAACATTTAAAAGTAACATTCCCATAATGTTTAAATGATACAATGGAATGTTCACTTAATGCTCATACTAACCGAGAAAAAATACTTTTAAGACATTTTTTTTTAAATGACTTTTTAAATTATTTTTTTTATGAATGTTTTCATAACTTAATAGGAATGTATTTTTGTTAGCTGAGTAAGTACACTTTCCCTAACATTTTAACAAAACAAATATATTGATTTAAAAAGTCTATGGACACTTGAACACTTCACACATTAACACTCTTTAGAACCAAACTAGGTAGCAAATGGTCTGAATCTGTTGGGGGTTGTGCATGTGACTGCTGAAACTAACCAAATTAACACACTTTGGTGCATTAAGAAAGAGCAAGCAAACTTAGAAACTAGTCTTCACTGGAAAGTGTGTCCAGGTTTTAATTTGATTAAGACTTTATGTGATTTTTCTTGGTCTTTGAGCTAAGCTTGGTTCGGCTCCAGTCGGGGGAGTGAAGGAAGGGTTAAACGTTTCCTAGTTGGGAATGAAGGTCTGGCTCTGAACTAAGGCCGTCCCACACGGACAGGCACATTCCAGCCCCCACAACACTTCTTCTGTTTGCTAGTGAAGGGTGTGTTTTCCTAGAGGATAAACCCTCGAATCCTGCTTCAGCTTTTGCATATAATGCATTAGAATCACTGCATGGACACTGAAAAAACGTCAATGGGCCTCGAAATGTCTGTCAGGAGACCTTTTCTGTGTTCACTTGTTGTCAGACTATATGGGTCCAAACATAAACAGGTTTCATTTGCTCTAAAGGCATGTGGTGCATTTCGAAACGCCTGCGATTCTTCACACCTCAGCAAAACTGGGTTTGACGACAACTGCTGAAGATCTGACCTCTGTGTAGTCAGATGTGTGTTGAAGACGCTTAGTGAATGAGAAACCCTGTCTTTCCTGAGGAATGATGCAATATTAGCACGTATTATCACTGTATATACATCTGAATCACCTTATAAACAAGCTTAAAATGTAAAGGCATGCGTTTGTCATTATTTGAGTAAATGAGATTCTTAACAACAACTTGGCAAGAAGATTTTGCCCTATTGAAAGGAAACAAACTTGAGTTAAAAAGTCAGATTTATGGAAAAAAAAAGTCATAATTATCAGATTAAAGTTGAAATTATGATGTTTGATTTGAAACATTTTCACATAAGCCTACAGGGTTGAGAGTAACCCAGGATTTGGCCTTAGTTTAAATTTTTTAATGTTGAAAAATTCTGACTTTTCATCTCATAATTATGACTAATTGTAACATTTTTGACTTTCTAAGGCATAATTTTGACTTTTAAGTCATAATTTTGACTTTTTGTCATATTTTGACTTTTTAAGTCATAATTTCGACTTATGTCATATTTGAGTTTTTTAAGTCATAATTGCAACTTAATATGTCATAATTACACATTTTTAAGTCATAAATTCAACTTTAGGTCACCGTTTCGTCTTTTCAAGTCACAATTTTGACCTTTTTAACTCATAATTTTGACTTAGTATGTCATATTTTTGTTTTTTTTAATCATCATTTTGAATTAGCGTCATAATTTCGACGAAGTATGTCATAATTAAAAATTTCGAAGTCATAATTTCGACTTAGTATGTCATAATTTCGGCTAAATCATAATTTCGACTTTTTAAGCCACAATTTTTACTCAGTATGTCATAATTTCGAATTTTCATCTTATAATTATGACTTAGTGTCAAGATGTTGTCATTATTTTGACATTTTAAGCGATAATTTTTATTTAGCGTCATAATTTTGACTTTTAATTTTGTTTTTTATGTCATAACTTTGGAATCATTTTGTCTTTTTAAGTCATAATTTCCACTTTTCATGTCATAATTTTTTTTTTTTTTTTTTGTAAGTACTTTGACTTAGTATGTCATCATTTTGACTTTTTATGGATTAATGGTCACTTTAGAAAAAAATGATTCATCTATAACTGGGTTGCAAGTTTAATCCTCTACAAGGTTACTAAAATCTGCAATGCCAGGTTACTTTGGATCATAAGCATGTTGAGTAAAACTCATTATAACTAAGGCAGCTGTAATGATTTCCACGAAATGCTGCAACAATGGCTGGAAGGCTTCCTAGGTTAAACATCTGAATGAAACCCTTGGACCACTTCATCAGTAAATAATAAACCATTTCTTCCGGACAAAAAATTAACCAAATTGCTCAAGAAATCAAATATAGGAAACCCTCTCCAGAAAACCCTCCGAGACGGGCTAAAGTTCCACTATGGACTTTATGTTTAGATCTTCACACACACATTCCTAGACGTATGGGCTCTATAGCACGAAACGTGAGGGTTGTTGGACGGAAGCCAAACTTCACAGATGTACTTCAGCACAGACGAGAGAGGACAAACAGTTCCCTCTGAATGAAAACAAAGACACGTGTCCCCGACCGCGAACAAAACATACTGTTACAGCGTCACTGCATCTCATCCACACAGAGGCTCATATACTTTATGAGTGTAAATGATCCAAATGTTCTCATAAAATCAACCAATGTTTGCGCAATGTGCTGAATTTGCAGAAGTGTACAGTACAGTTATCATATGTTGTGCTTGAGTCAGTTGTTTGATTTGTGATGCCAAATTGTGACATAATTTTTGCCCATACAAAGAAACGATGCATGAACACATGCAAAAACAAGAGAGAACCAGAGAGATATTAATAACTGATTATGTTTTAGTCATGCGTGCTTTTTCCTGTCAGCAAAATCAAACCTGTGGCTGTAGTTTTTTGCCAAGTAATTTTGTCAGATAAATACCTTTACCACGTTTAGTGTTTTGTCTTCCCTCATATTTATAAAATATTTAAAAATATAAAATGTTTTCTTCATATTTTGATGGTTTAACCAAACTGATTGGCTCATTAAAAACAAACATCCCCATCACTTTTGACCACTAGAAACCTGTAAAAATATCATATTTTATGCTCATATTTCACACCAAAAATTAAAAGAGAGAATAAGAAAATTAAGCATTTTTGCATCATCCTAATTCTTATTTCTATAACACAAAAAACACCACAAAACTATTTTTTTTTTACTAAAATAAAATAATTTAAATTTACTTTAACTACTAAATGACGTATTTATACATCACTGTATTTGTTGTACTGCCTTTAATTTATTATTAAAAACTGTATTACAGTCATTCAAAACACTAATTAAGAATAAGTATTATATATAATACTAAACTAAAATGTCTGGATGGATCAATTTTACACAAAATTCTTACAGATGTAAAATTGATTGTCATGAAAATGCATGTTTCCTTGCAAAACATCTTAATGGGCTTCATTTTCTTCATGCAAAACATTTTCTTCTTTCTTTCTTTCTTCAGATTTCTGGCGTGTAATAGTTCCACTCTCTCGTGGTCCGGCTTTAGGACCCAGCAGTGTGTGTGTGTGTGTGTAGAGTTAGAAACGCCCTTGTGTGCAACAGTGTTCAATCAACATCTCAGCTAAAGCAGAACAGAACGTTCAGTGCTTTTATCCAGCAATATCTCTGCTTTCTACTTGATAAACATCTATTGAGCATCTGAAGGAACTCACAGTGATGAGGCTCACATTACATCAGATGCTTTTCCCCCTTTTCTTACAATGTTCCCCGAGTTTTATTGGTATTATTTCCATATAATATTCCCCAGTTGATCTTAAATGTCAAATCGGAGAGCTTTGATGGAGGATGTGAAACACACACCTCCGCAGGCGTGTGTGTGTGTGTGTGTGTGTGTGTAGGAGCAAGGACAGAGAATGTGTGTCTTGTTTTCCTTCTCAACAGCTGCTGTCCGTCAGTCTGTCCTCCCCCACTGTGTGTGTGTGTGTGTGTGTGTGTGAGACACACACCACTCTCACGTTTGTCTCTCACACACACTATCCTTCAGCCACTGCATGCTAAAGCAAAACTGCTTTCTTATACACTTTTCTTTTTAACTAAACTAAACAACTGAAAATGTAAAGAAGTCGTGCACGGAAAACCATTTTTGTACCAGTCAAGTGTGAATATGACACACTTTGCTCTTTGCAAATGGTTCATGCTTTGAATAAATAAATGCATGGACACATTAGAGGATAATTGTTAAATCAGCTGAAAAGGAAAATTGCTAAATTGCTTGATTGATTGTTTATAATGTCGCAAAATGATGGTCCAGCTCTACTTTACTAATAAAGCAGCTCTACAGAAGACAATAGAGTCAGTATTCAGTGAGAGTCCGTTCGGTGTTGATTCAGAGGACCACTTGTGCTGAGCTTCGTGACGCACTTCCGTTTGGAAATAGCAGAGGTGGGAGTAAGTCACACATGTGCAAGTCACAAGTAAGTCTCAAGTCTTAACCTTCGAGTCTCAAGCAAGTCCAGGTCAATTTTGTGAAAAGCAAGTCAAGTCACTGCTTTATGTCAAGTCAAGTCAAGTCGTAGCTTGGGTCACAAGTCACTGGCAAGTCATACAAACGTTTGATGATTTCACTGAATTTATATATTAAAATAAGTTAAAACTACAGAAGTTGTGGACTATGGTTTTATTTGCAACATTTTTTTTTAAATATGCATTTCCACAACCAGCTGAGTGGTTACTACAATAAAAATCTAAACTAAGGAACTAAGCAACTATTGGTCACTGTTACGCATAACTCTTTCTGTGGCTTGTTTGGAACTATTGTCATTGGAGAAATAGAGCAAAAACAGAGAATATTTGGAATATTATGTCTAAAATGTCACATCACAATATTCACTCTTTGTTTACTGAACGGTTTTATAAAATCATTATCACATTTGCAATCGCGCCAAAATTCTGGAAATATGTTTTAATATCTTAAGTTATAATTATAAAAATAACTCATACTAGGGCAATTTTTCCACCACATTTAGAATTTTGGGTGCATATTAATTCTGCTGGCATTTTGCCCCCAACCCCCTGATAACATCTAACCCTGCTTTAAGAGAAACATAAAACACGACAAAACATTAACAGTTTTCTATGTTGTTTTTTGTCATTGGAAAGAACGACATATTTGGCTTTAAAGCATGATTGGAAAGAAATGTGGCAAATGTAATACAAAACATATGCCATCATTAATTATCATTTGAATATTGACAACATTAAGCTACATTTGAAAACATAATTGTGTATAAAGAGGCATGCTGTTTTGACCAATATTCTCTCTAGATTTAAAGATAGTCAAATTAACTATAACAAACAGGTTAAACAAGCCATAGCCTACTTTTAGACGTGGTGAATAAAGTTCGACTGTTCGAGGTTGTGATGGTCGTCTATGCGTACAGCAAATCTTCTTGTATGAATATGGTCAGTTTTAGTGTTTATATACAAAGAGAAACGATGCTGGGGGATGTTTTTGTATTTAGCGCGCGCTCACCGCGATGTATGTTTTTCCTGGGCTTGTGCAGCGTCACGCAATCGCGCAGAATCTGATGACTGGCGTCAATGGTTCCGTTGCTTTCATTTTGTTCATCAATTGATGTTGCGATGATTTATATAAAAATGTATATCAAGTCATTCTCGAGTCATACAGTTCAAGTCAAGTCAAGTCTCGAGTCATTGGATCTCAAGTCAAAGTCAAGTCGAGTCATTTTCTTAATTTAGTCAAGCAAGTCTCAAGCTATGGTCTCAAGTCCTTAAATTTGCGACTCGAGTCAAGTCATGTGACTCGAGTCCCCCATCTCTCACTATTAGGCTATTTCCGGTTATGTTTACTTTCAATGTACTGTGGTCAGTGAGTTAAACAAACACCACCTAAAACCAGTGTCCGCAATAAGATTCAAAGCAAAAATTGTTCAAAACTTATCGGAACATGAAGTTTTAATCCAAACCCAAGCCGATCTAACACACGCCATTATCTCACCACAGGGTGTCAGTGTTCGTCTAAACTAGCGACCGCGACGCTGAAGTGTGTGTGAGAACAGAGGAATAACATCAGTACGAACCACGAACATTAGGATTAAATATTTTAATCATTCTGTGTCAATTTTTCAATGTCAATCTTTTCACTATTTACAGTTTTATGCCCAAAATGCTATAATATTCAAAGTATTTGTCTGTCATTCTCCTCTACACTGTGTGCGTTATTGATTAAAGGAACACGCTGACTTTTTGTGACTTTATCTTATTCCCAGTATCCCCCAGAGTTAGATAAGTCCACACATACCCTTCTCATCTCCGTGCGTGCCGTAACTCTGTCTGACGCACCCGCCGCTAGCCTAGCTTAGCACAAAGACTGGAGGTAAATGGCTCCAGCTAGCATACTGCTCCCAATAAGTGACAAAATAACGCTAATATTTTCCTATTTACATGTTGTGATGTGTATAGTCATAGTGTGTACAAATAACAAGGTCATATGAGACACAGCCATCTTCTAACCATATACATACTGGGAACTATATTGTCAGAAGGCGAAGCACTGCTACTCGTGCGGAGTGATTAGCGCAGCGCCTGAGAAGCCCGAGGTGAGGAGTAGAGAGTTCCTCAGAGTTGGAGTAAATCACTCCGCATTAGTAGCAGTGCTTCGCCCATTTCATGTTAAACTGTGTAAAGATTTGAATGCATCCTTCAAAATAACTAATGCAACATTATTGATTGTGCTTAAAAAAGATTTTTATTGTTCATGTATTCTGTTATTTTAAGGTATTACTAAGGCTTTATTCGAAACACAATGCATATTTACACACATGATCACAAAAACTCTAAAAATGTGCAAAACGATATATATAAACCTACAGTACATATAACATTCATAACTCTTGCTTCAGTTCATTGAAGACGAGGGAAAGCAGGCGAATGAAGATGTTTACACGCAGAGAATCTGATCCATCAGCTCTGAATGTAGTTATGAGGTCGTGAACCCCAGGAGCTGCTCGATGGGTTTATATTTCCACTCGTCCGCCTCCAACTGCTCCACCAGTCCTGCCAGACGCTCCATCCGGGAAACCTGCTGATCTGAGATCAGAGACCGGCGTCAGAAACCGGACTCCACAACAGCAACCGTCTGTCAATCTCGTTTCTCATTCAACAGTCAGCTTTATTTCTGTAGCAGTTTATTATCAAATATGAGACTGAGACTAATTCAGCTCTAGAGACAACAGTCATTATTCAGATTAATTCAGTTCAGTGTTGATCATGGTGTTGATTCAGTTCAGTCCAATAACATTGTCGATGTTGCAAAATTCATCAATTATGAAACTAATTTGATTCAGTTATAAGACTGCTCTAAAAAGACAATAATGTTGTTATTCAGGTCAATTCAGTTCAGTTCAATAACAATGTAGATGTTGCACAATTCATAAATTATTACACTAATTTGATTCAGCAATAAAGCAGCTCTACAGAAGACAATAGTGTCATTATTCAGCAAGAGTCAGTTCGTTGTTGATGCACAGTGTTGATTCAATTCAGTTCAGTGTTGATTCAATTCAGTTCAGTGTTGATTCAATTCAGTTCAATAACAGAATCCATTTAGCAAAATTCATCAATTATTAAACTAATTCGATCCAGCAAGCAGCTCTAAAAAGACAATATTGTCATTATTCAGATCAATTCAGTTCAGTGTTGATTCATTTCAGTTCAATAACAGTGTAGATGTTGCAAAATTCATCAATTTTGAAACTAATTTGATTCAGTTATAAGACTGCTCTAAAAAGACAATAATGTCGTTATTCAGGTCAATTCAGTTCAGTTCAGTTCAGTTCAGTTCAATTCAGTTCAGTTCAGTAACAATGTAGATGTTGCACAATTCATAAAATTATGACACTAATTTGATTCAGTAATAAAGCAGCTCTACAGAAGACAATAGTGTCATTATTCAGCGAGAGTCAGTTCGTTGTTGATTCAATTTTCAGATTCAATAACAGAATCAATGTTGCAAAATTCATCAATTATGAAACTAATTCGATCCAGCAAGCAGCTCTAAAAAGACAATAGTGTCGTTATTCAGATCAATTCAGTTCAGTGTTGATTCAGTTCAGTTCAATAGCAGTGTAGATGTTGCAAAATTCATCAATAATGAAACTAATGTGATTCGGCTTTAAAAGTGAATTGAATCCACAAGTGATCTTGGCACTAAATCAAAAAGATTCAAGGACAAACTAGTCTTATAAGTTAGTCATAAATGTTTTTCTTCAAGACGGCTCATGATTTGTTTAAGCCAGTTACATAAAAAGGTGGATTGGTCTAATTTAAATCCGAACAGTAAGACTGATAAGCTCTAACTAAGGCCCTGTTTCAATCGGATCATAAGTAGATGTTAAATACAGTCGTAAACAGGGTCTAAAACATTTTGAGCTTGTAGTGTATATGTAGTGTCTCCCTCGTCTACTTATGATCCGATCGACCAAGAGCAGGTGTAAACAGGGCCTCATGCATTTCAGTCTGGGACCAGTCTGAGTATAAGTGTGTTACTCACCATGTTTAACCTGCTTCAGAGTGGATGCAACTTGATAGCTGAACACAGACTCACACAGAAACCTATCAGATCCATCTGTGGAGAAAAGGCAAATGCATGCAGTAGATCAGCACTGTGAAAAACATGTGACAAACATGCAAACACATACAAAGAGGCTGTAGATCACAGAGCCACAATGTTCTGAGCAACTGCACCTTGAGCTCATTAACTAACCGGCGGGAATTACCCCTCATAACGAACCCTGTCCTGACCCAGAAACACAAGAGCTACAACTGAAGGACCTTACAGGGAATGTTCACCCAGAAATGAAAGTTACCCCATGATTTCCTCACCCTCAAGCCATCCTCGGTGTATATGACATAATAAAGGCCTTCTGTAGTGGCATCGACTTGAGTAGGCCGTCTGCCGGAAGCTAGTTATTTTACTGTATAAAGTTTTAAATATTAATATTTTTCTTACACAAACGCACGGCTTCACTTCAGAAGAGCTTTATTAACCCGCCAGAGCCTGTGAAGCACTTTTATGATGGATAGATGCACTTTTATGATGGATAGATGCACTTTTATGATGGATAGATGCACTTTTATGATGGATAGATGCACTTTTATCATGATAGATGCTCTTTTATGATGATAAATGCTCTTTTATGATGGATAGATGCACTTTTATGATGGATAGATGCTCTTTTATGATGATAAATGCTCTTTTATGATGGATAGATGCACTTTTATGATGGACAGATGCACTTTCATGATGGATAGATGCACTATTATGATGGATAGATGCACTTTTATCATGGATAGATCCACTTTTATGATGGATAGATGCACTTTTATCGTAGATAGATGCACTTTTATCATGGATAGATGCACTTTTATGATAACTTTTATGATGGATAGATGCACTTTTATCATGGATAGATGCACTTTTATGATGGATAGATGCACTTTTATGATGGATAGATGCACTTTTATCATGGATAGATGCACTTTTATCATGGATAGATGCACTTTTATGATGGATAGATGCACTTTTATGATGGATAGATGCACTTTTATGATGGATAGATGCACTTTTATCGTAGATAGATGCACTTTTATGATGGATAGATGCACTTTTATCGTAGATAGATGCACTTTTATGATGGATAGATGAGCTTTTATCATGGATAGATGAACTTTTATCATGGATAGATGCACTTTTATGATGGATAGATGCACTTTTATCATGATAGATGGTCTTTTATGATGGATGGATGCACTTTGATGGACTTGAAAAAATATACAGCCATTCACTGCCATTCTAAAGCTTGGACATTTTTTAATATAACTCTGAATGTATTCGTCTGAAAGAATAATGTCATATACATCTAGGATGGTTTGAGGATGAGTAAATCATGGGCTAATTTTCATTTTTGGGTAAACATTCCCTTTAACTGGATGTTTTGTTACGGTGCAAATCTTTCCAGAGCAGTTTATATAACAGGCTTATGTTGCAGCACTTAAATGGTGCAAAACAAAAGAGAAATAAAGAGTGAAACAGAGCACAAACCCTCCATCATCTCTCCAGCTCCTTTCGGGTAGGTGTACAGGACTTTCCTGGGTGGGATGAGCTCAGAAGCGCTGAAACCGGAGCCGGTCACGGAGCTGCCACTGACCCCGCCAGCCGAGGACGAGGACGAAGATGCTGCCATTCACAACCTGGACAAGATCACACATTAACACACCACAAACACCAGTTACATGCACTACAACGGGCCTTCCAGAGCTCTATATGACCTTTACAATACATAAATAAGCACAATATATTTATGCAAACGTTGAAAATATATTATAGTCTGCTTCTTTCTATATACTGTTTATATACTTGTTCTCTGAGAGTAGCCAGTCTAAATTTCGTTGTATTGTACATTGTTAATAAAGCATCTTACTTACTTAAAACAAATATAGAAATGAGTTTGTGAAATAAGAAAACATTTCTTTAGTTCATTCAAGATGGGCAAGGACTAACGTTAGCACTACTACTATCGAACATCCCTATATAGTGTGTTTGTGTGTGTATATATATATATATGTAGAGAGAGAGAGAAAGCACAGAATACATTTAATTATACAAATTGTCTTTAACTTTAAATATACGTATTTATTAATACATCAATAAAATGGTATTGGCATTTCGAACTCATACATATCAGACAACACAGCGCCATTATCACTATTCCACGTTTCATCACCGTTTCAAGAGCAATCGATACAAGAATAAATCAAAATTAAGTTAAACAAAGTGTTAAAATCGTGTACTATTTTTATGATTACAACCTGTGTCTCCCAAAGGTCCGCCGCTGTTGTTATTTCTGTCTTCCGTTGGTTTGTTTACGTCAGTTTGAGTTTGACGGTGATCGGATGTTGGTGCGCCTCCTAACGTCGTGGCGTAATGGGGCAAATGTGATGTGATGTTCATTTGTATATTATGCTTTTGTACATTTGGCACTATTATTATTATTACATAAAAATGTAATTAATTTTCAATAAAAAAAATAGAAAATAAATTGTAAATCCTTTTCTCTCAGCAGAGGACGTGACGCAAAAGCGGAAGTGAGTGAGCGCGAGTGTAGGCTCCGCCTCCGTTCGGTTTCATGTAAACAGACACTTCTCAAAGGTAGAAAGATTAATCATTTAATAATTAATAATCATACATTCAAGCGAGAATAGGTTCTATGTTGTTCTTTAATGAGTTCTGAGTTATTTCACCCTCGTTTGTGGTTTGTTTATTATTGTTGTAGCAAAGTTCACTCAGTCAGATGAAGCACATGCTAACAGAAACGGTGTTTAGAAGACATTATTTTAACAGTGTAAAACGTCTTTGTGCTGAATTTCAATATATTTTCATGGAATTTCATAAACAGACATGCTTTCCTAAAAGCCAAAGTTTTTGTTTAGTAATTTGTACTGCAACTATAAAAAATGTGTTAATAATTAATTAATTTCTGTGAGAAATAATGAGAAATCTGTCATTATTTGTACATGTTTTAGTGGATGATTAGCAAACGAAGTAAGAAAGTAAGAAAAAAAGCGATTAGCTCTAGAGGGAAATTATTTTGTAAGAATCTCAGAAGAAGAAAAATTCTCTTTCATAAAATTCATGCATAATTTTACCTGACTAATATTGAGCTGTCATATGGTATGATGAGTTGTGGAATTTATTTCTTTTGTTTTAAATACTTAAAACCCAGTGTTTTGTTTGATTTTTTTTGTCAACATGTGTCATTTAATTTTTTTAAATGAATGAACAATTAACATAGCACACTTGCAGGTAATTTATAGGTGCGTATGTCAAAGGCAATTATCAAAACCTAATGCAATAAACTAGAAAAGGAAATCCCACACACTATCCAAAGTAACTTTTAAAAGTTATCAAAATGTATTTACCAGCGTTTGCCTGATGAAGGTCATGGGATCGAAATGTTGCTAAATAACCTTTTATCACCTTTGTAAGTTGGGATAGTGTACAGGATTTCTTTTTAAAAACTAACAATGAAGTGAAATCTTATCTGATAACTTCTGCCACATTAAACTCATGTAAACGAACAGTGCCGTCACCCTCCTCTTCCTCATCCCGCAGTGTGTGTGTGTGTGTGTGTGATCGTGATATGGAGATCTTACGGCCGGTTCTCATTAACATCCACGGGAGAATATACAGAAAAAATGCCGTTCAGGAGGAATCTTATGAAGAGGAAGAGGATGATTATTCATATTCAGAAGCAGGTATGCGCTTTTTAAACTGAGTATCACTCAGTTTAATACAGTTAGTTTCACATTATATGATGTTATTGTCCTCCACAGATGCTGAGCAGTGCCTGGACGAGCCGTGTGACGCTCACGACATACAGCAGACGGAGAAAGGCTTCCGCTGTGCCATAGACGTGCCAAGTGTCCTTTATAAGTCAGTATACGGTACTGTGCAAAAGTCTTAGGCATGTTAATATCCCCCCCCCAAAAATGGTTGTAAGTCAGTTATTTATATCTTTTGCTGTCGTGTGTCAGTAGGAAATATCAGTTTACATTTCCAAACATTGTTTTTGCCATTAATTGTAATAATCCAGTGAGATGTGTGTATGCACAAGGAGTCTGACAACAGCCGGTATGATCTGATTAACATGCCTAAGACTTTTGCACAATATTGTATGTTCTAGATCAATCTTTTGCTGTGATTAGAGTCAGACTGCTGGTAAATGTGGCCTAAATTATAATAAATGTGACTCAGATCTCATGTCAGTGTGAATGGCACAAACCACACCTGATCTTATGAGCTCTGAGTTGTGCCATCTGTGGTACTGAACCCGATACAGGTCAGATGGTTTGCCGTCTGAACAGTCATATCAGAATTAATCAGACTTTTTCCGTCACTTTCATCACAATTCTGCTCTATATACATGCAAAACATGAGGGCTCATATCATAAATGTTTAAAAAACTCTGCTTTCTATTTTTCTCATCCTCGTTATTGTTTTTTTATATTGCCTGCGCATTATTTCTCCGGCTTCCGCAGCAGATCACACCATAAATAAACACGTGATCGGTTGCTTTAAAGTCCCCCTGTGGTGTAAATCCAGCGTTTAATGTAGTTTATGTGTCTATGTGGTGTTTTTAATACGCTTTAAGACAAACCATGTGTAAGTTCATAAGTCGACACCATTGCTGAGTATTTCCTCCTTAAAACTGCAGTGAACCAAAGACAGTCTCAAACACACGCTTTGAAATCGCTGGTGTTTCTGACGTCACAAACTACCTTGTAACCAATCAGATCAACGTGTGATCGTCAACCAGTGGATCTCTGAGCTGAGTGAGTGGAGGCGGGGCTCATTTGAATATTCATGGAGCCGCGCATACTAAATGATGCAAGGGTGTCGAGTTACATTCAAGATATTTTAAGGCATAAAGAATTTTTTTTCAAGGAAAAAACATTTAAATATGTCATTTTGGTGATCAAAGATGAGTTTTAAAGGATCTGTTCACACTGGAATCTGATTGTGAACAGCTATACAAAGAAATAAGTCGGATCTGAGCACTAAGTCTCGCAGTGTGAACCCTATTCGCACACACTAACCGTCCTCAAGAGTATCGAAAATTAGAGTTATTGTGTTGCAAATCGTAGTATGTTGAAATGAGGATGATCTGCTTTGTCCAATTAGAATCTGAAGTGCAGATCCATTCCTTGGATGACTGTTCAACTGTTGCCTTTGGAGGCGGATTCGATTAGAACTACAAACATGAATACAAAGTGTTAAAAACTACAAACATGGCGGACTTGTGAGACCAACGATTAACCAATGGTTTGACTCGTGATTAATAATCAGTATCTTACCCGACGAAAAGATATTTATTCGATGTCAGCATTATATTTCATCTGGAACATCATTTGGTCGTGAACTTTTAAATGCATCATTATGCAAATGAGGAGAGTCTCTGCTCTGCGATATGGCAGGAAATTAAATCAAATTGAATGTGGAGGATTTTAACTGTGACGAGATGATTGACAGGGCAGTTAAAGATGCAGTTATGATAATGTCGTTTGTCCCAAATCTTGCTATACTCAAAAGCATGTACTTTCCTTCACATAAACAGCACATACTTTTAGTATATGCGAATTGCGAGTTGAAAAGAAATTTAAAAGAGATGTTTTATTCCATAGTGGAAACGGACTGACTTCAGTTTTATTGCAGCTTCTTCCACTGCATTTCCATTTTCTGATCCAATTCTTCTTTTTTTTTTTGACAGATATATTATCGGTAAGAAGGGAGAGACTCGTAAACGACTGGAATCAGAGACGAAAACTTCGATCAGCATCCCAAAGCAAGGCGTGGAAGGACAGATCGGTAAGAGACACAAACCCCTGAAGTATTAATGCATTTCTGCAGTCAGGAATCATATCTCATATTCCCAGGGAATGCATAAAAGCATCTGCCAAATGCATACATTTAAATTTAAATGTAAGTGTAGATCACTCTAGTCTAGCTGCTCTTTTAATGTGAGTTCAAAACTTCTGTGAGTTTTGCATGTGCAAATCTTGAGATATAAAGCATCTAGTGTGTCTGAACACACTCACTGGAGATGCATGGCGTGTTTCCGTCAGCGTTTAGTGAAATGAAAGTGTTCCTGCATGAAGATAAATGTGCTTTAGTGGTCATGATGTTCTAGTTGCAGGATGTTCTGGCAGAAGTGTGTGTGTGTACAGCGGTGAGAACTGCACGTTCTTCCTGTGGTTGGGCTGTGGGTTTATGGAAATGTACTTCTCTCTCTGTGTGTGTGTGTGTGTGTGTGTGGGTGTGGGTGTTGCGCTCAGTGGTCACAGGTGCACACAGGGCTGCAGTCGCCTCGGCTGTCACCCGCGTTGAGGTTTTGATCGA
The DNA here is from genome assembly GCA_021554675.1 of Leuciscus idus. NCBI lineage: Eukaryota > Metazoa > Chordata > Actinopteri > Cypriniformes > Leuciscidae > Leuciscus > Leuciscus idus. The sequence continues at coordinate 1,285,687 of CM038637.1, forward strand.
CAGCTTTCGGAGGAAGCAGCCTTTCACACACTTCTTGTCGTTTGCACTGAATCCTCCTCAGGTGCAGGAGGGGTTCCTGCGCTTTCGAGAGCAGGTGCTGGAACACTGCGGACAGGTGAGAGAGAGAGAGAGAGTGTCTGAGGTGAGAGAGAGAGAGAGTCTGAGGTGTGTGAGAGAGAGAGAGAGAGAGAGAGAGAGAGTGTCTGAGGTGAGAGAGAGAGTGTCTGAGGTGTGTGAGAGAGAGAGAGAGAGAGAGAGAGAGTGTCTGAGGTGAGAGAGAGAGAGAGAGAGAGAGTGTCTGAGGTGAGAGAGAGAGAGTCTGAGGTGTGTGAGAGAGAGAGAGAGAGAGAGAGAGTGTCTGAGGTGAGAGAGAGAGAGAGAGAGAGAGAGAGTGTCTGAGGTGAGAGAGAGAGTCTGAGGTGTGTGTGAGAGAGAGAGAGAGAGAGAGAGAGAGAGAGTGTCTGAGGTGAGAGAGAGAGTGTCTGAGGTGAGAGAGAGAGAGAGAGAGAGAGAGAGTGTCTGAGGTGAGAGAGAGAGTCTGAGGTGTGTGTGAGAGAGAGAGAGAGAGAGAGAGAGAGAGAGAGAGTGTCTGAGGTGAGAGAGAGAGTGTCTGAGGTGTGTGAGAGAGAGAGAGAGAGAGAGAG